>UESW01004910.1:0-46393 GCA_900491605.1 Calamus simplicifolius
TTATCTTAGAGGAGAATTAGGAGTTTGTGATCCTTTGGAATAGTTTTCTGAAACTTTAAGGACATCTATCTAGATTTCATCATTTTCTTGAAAAATCTTGATATTTCAATAAGGAAATCTATCTAGATCTTGATTCATTGTTTCCCCAATTGCTAAGGAACATTAATCTATAATTTGATGATTAATTTGAATAGTTTCAAATCCTTGAAACTTAATTTTTTATCTCTGAACTGTTAGAGTCGACTCTGACAGTTTGTGGAGTCGACACCTGAGTTTTTGATGTTATGTCTAAGCGATTAGAGCCGACTCTGGCTTTTGTGGAGCCGACTCTAATTCGAGCGCTGACAGATTTTCTGGTTCGGAGCCGACACCCAGTTTTCGGGAGTCGACTCTAAGTCGAGCTAGGTCAAAAATAAAAAGGCGGAGTCGACCCCCAATCATTCCATTCGTCTCCAAACCTAACCAAAAAGCTCCAAACCTTTCCAACTTCCCCAATCTACTCAAAACCCTTGATTAATCTTCCAATCTTCTCAATGGCACCTAAGAGGCGCGGATTCATCGGTGGAGCATCCGTTCCAACGAAGAGACGCACTGTTCGGAGGCAACCCTCGCCTTCCTCCTCTTCGGCCACTCAAGAGGATTCCCCTCCTTCACCATCTTCACCCAAGGTTGATCATTTAGCTGGTAAGACCATTACCACTGGGAGAAAGGTGAATTTTGATTTCTTTGAGTCGGAAGGATTCACTATAGGAAGAAGTTTGAAGGAAATGGGATGGGAAAAAATCTGTTCACTTGATATACCCACATATCCAGCCTTAGTAAGAGAGTTTTACAACGGTTTAAGCAGAGGAGAAGGTGGATTAATAAGTATAGTAAGAGGAACAAGAGTGACAATAACCTCTGAGATTCTTGGAAACTTATTGGAAATGCCCACAATCGATTAATGGAATATCAACATGAGGATAGAAGTGGAGCATTGACAAGAATGCTAGGAAGAGATGTAACTGAGTTTGAAGAAATCTTTGCAAATCAATTGAATCTAGAACTCAGATTACTACATAATATCTGTGGAAGAATCTTGTTTCCAAAAATTGGTAGATTCGAGTATGTCTCGGAGCGAGACGTTTTGTTAATGGATTGCATAATTACTGGAAGGCCAGTCAACTTAGCTGGCATGATGATTGGATACATGGCAGGGGCAGCTACAAAGAAGAGATCAACACTGCCATACGGTATGATTCTGACACTAATCTTTAGAAGCCAAGGTGTGCTCATTATGGAGAATGAACCTTTAAGAAAATTGAGACACACTGATTACTATAGCATATCTACTATTCATCGATGGGCTTCAAGAAATTGAACGGTGTTTGGATGAAGGGAGGAAGAGAGGAAAGAGCAGAAAGAGATAGAGCAGAAGAAACCAGAGTAGAAGACATCCCGGGACCATCCACTGAGGGACCATCTGTCCCTGATCCATCTATTGCGGGACCTTCTTCAGTTGGACCTTCAGAGGTCGGACCTAGTTCTATTCCCTCACCTCCACATCAGCCTATAACAAATTCTGGGAGATTCTCTGATGAACAAATTGGTCAGCTGAGAGCTTTGCTTGCTGAGTATGATAGCCAGAGATCTCAAGAAATTTCTCAATTAAAAGAAGACTTTAATCAGTTGAAGGAAGAACTTAATTCGAGACTGGACATGATCTCCTTTACCTTAAGCAATTCAGTTGAATCCTTTGGGATGATCTTCACAAAATCTTCGAAAGGATGGAAGGTATTGCTGATGGGTCAGATCTTATGTTCATGCAACGGGTCAATTGAAGAAGGACATTGACCTTGCAGTCTCTCAAATCGAAGCTTGCCTTGAAAACTTTAAGAAATCACAAAAGGATGATGTAATGGAAATCATAGGTCATCTGAAGAAAATTGCATTCAAACACATCTGACCTTGATTTTGATTTTGATAGTTTGTACTTAGGAAGTTTTTGAATATAATGTATTTCATTTTGAAATGTAGATGAATCAACTAATGTAATGGTTCTTGCTTATGAAATGCAATTTCACATTTTTAAATATTGATTGCTTGGATCCCTATGCTTTATTGAGTCTACAAATTTTTTTAATAGCTTTCTTTATCTAATACTCTCCTTATTGCTGATAACAAAAAGGGGGAGAGATGGTTGAGATGGTTGAATATGCAAAGAAAGAAAGACTTGAAAATTTCAATGAAAGATGGTTGTATGCAAAGAAAGATTGAATATGAATATTGAATATGAATAAGCGAAGACTTAAAAATTTTAATGAAGGGAGAGATGGTTATATGCATAAAGAAAGAAAGAAAGGGGGAGAAATAATTGTTTATGCAAAATGACTTGAAATGTTAATCAGTTAAAATTTGATGCTTATATAGGGGGAGCTACTCAATACAGGGGGAGCTTAACAAAAAGCTCAACTGCAATTTTATGCACATTAAGATTAAATATTCATAATTGATGGATTATATTGAACTCATGCACAATTTTAAAATCTTACTTTGAATATTGGCATCAAATCCTTCATTTAAAATGTTTAAGTTTCAAATGATGATAATCTTTAGTTTGAATGAATTTTTGAATGCATATACTCAAAGTTTTTGTTATCATCAAAAGAGGGAGATTGTTGACCAATTGATGATTTTGATGATTAACAAAACTACTTGAGTATAACTATTGGAGGCTCTAATGATTTTGATTTAGTGTTTCAGATTATAGACTATTGAATGATCAAAATCAGGAGTTACATAGTGTTCTGGATCGAATCTAATGTCTAGGTAAGAATTGCAGACATTAGAGTCGACTCCGAGAATCACAGAGCCGACTCCGGAACTGGCACGGACGTTAGAGTCGACTCTGAGACTGTTAGAGTCGACTCTCACAGAAGAAGCAGAAAGTCGATTTTTCTGGCCTCAACCTAGAGTCAACTCCGGGTAAGTTAGAGTCGACTCCGGAAAAGTTTCTTGTCGACCCCAGAAAAGTCAGAGACGACTCCAGAAATATCGTTTTGAGATGCCTCGAGCTAGAGCCGACTCCAGAAAAGTTAGAGTCAACTCCAACCCACCTGGAACGAAAAATCAAGTTGCCAAATCAGCTCTAATGGTAATATTTTCATTTTACCTTATTTCTAATGGATATTTTGATACAAGGTACACTCCAACGGATAGTTTTCTTCCAAAAATGGCTTGAAAGAAATCTATAAAAAGGGAAGACTCTTATTCAAAAAGAACGAAAAAAAGAGAGAGAAAATCTGAAAAACAAAGAGGAAAATCGGAAAGAGAGAAATCCCATTTCAAAATCTGAGAGCTTGAATCTTGAGAGGAAAACCTTCTAGCTCAAATCCACTCCACTCCAAAAAGCTCAAGAGGAATCCAAGGCATTCAAATCAAGTTTTTGTGGATTTCCAACTTGGAGAAAGAAGATTCGTTTCTTTCTTTTCAACTCTTCTCAACTGCTTCAACTGTGAAGAATCGGAGCTGAGGCTTGATTCAATCCAGCAAGGAGAAGAAGAAAAGAAGAAAAGCTCAAAAGCCAATCAATCTACAAATCAGGCTTTTCTAAACCTTGTTATTCTTATATTTGTATATTTGCTCATTGAGGAGCTTTGTATTTCAAAAACAATACTTATTTTGTTTGTGCCTAGTTCAATCTGGGGGATTAAACTAGAGGAGGTAGTTTTACCTCGGTTCAAGCTTGGTTAAGCTTGGGTTAGGGTTTTTTGTGCTGGTGAGCCCTTGAAAACCAGCTGGGTTCGTTGTGCGCCCGGGAAAACAACAAGTTCGAGTTGTGAGCTTGTAAAACAACTCTGCTGTAATCTAGGGTGATTATAGTATGGACCCAAGTGAATCTTGGGAGTGGACGTAGGTGTTGGATACACCGAACCACTATAAAATCTTTTGTGTTTGCCGTGTTCTATTGTCTCTTTCTCTATCTCTATTTTATTCACTGCACTTTATAGTTACCTTGCATTTGCCTTCATTAATCTCAAGCAAACTCTTTTAAAAAGGCTAATTTTTTAAAGAACCCAATTCACCCCCCCCCCCCCTCTTGGGTTGTCATCTGGGCCAACACTATGCCATTGCTCAGATGCCTTCGCCCATCTGAAGCCGATTATGCCCTTCGGGAGGTTCACGAGGGGATTTGCGGCAACCATCTGGGGAGCCGGTCCTTATGCCACAAGGTGTTGCATCAAGGTTACTATTGGCCAACCATGTAGAAGGATGCTGATGACCTTGTCTGAGCTTGCGACCCATGCCAAAGACACTCCAGTATTCTGAGGCTCCCCTCTACCAGCCTGGTCCCCATTTCCTCCGCTTGGCCCTTTGCCAAGTGGGGAATGGACATTCTCGACCCATTTCCACTCGCCATGGAGCAGCAAAAATTTTTATTCGTCGCCATCGATTACTTCACCAAATGGGTCGAGGTGGAGGCAGCTGCTCAAATAACTGAGGCTTGGGCCAAGGACTTCGTGTGGAAATCTATCATCTGCCGCTTCGGCCTCCCACACACCATCATCACTGACAACGGCAGACAATTCGACAATCTGAAGTTTCGTCAGTTCTGCGAGGAGCACGGGATCCATCACCGCCTTACCTTGGTCGGACATCCACAGGCCAACGGAGCAGCTGAAGTAACCAATCGAACCTTGCTCCAAGGGATTAAAGCTCGGCTCTCCAGAGCCCGAGGCAGGTGGGCAGACGAGTTGCACCATGTCCTATGGGCCTACCGCACTATCTCGAGAGTGCCCATAGGCGAGATACCATTTCGAATGGCCTTCGGCACAGAGGCCGTCATCCCTATAGAGATAGGACTCCCTTCCCTGCGGGTGGAAAGCTACTCGGAGGAAGCCAGTGACGAGCAGCTCCGCGCCAACCTTGACCTGGTGGAAGAAATCAGAGAAAAAGCTTGGATCAGAATAGCCGCCTACCAGCAAAGAGTGGCCCGTTACCACGCCTCCAGAGTCAAAGGGAAAGCTTTCTTGCCTGGCAACCTCGTTCTCCAGAAAGCATCTGTCTTCAAACCGCTGGAGCAGGGGAAGCTAGCTCCGAACTGGGAAGGCCCTATCAAGTGGCAGAGGTCATCGGACCTGGGACCTACAAGCTGCATTATCTAAGTGGAAGATCCATCCCTCGGACATGGAATTCGGACAATCTCCGCAAGTATCATCAGTAGGGTACGCCCTTTACAGGCTCGCCTTCTTAAATTTTTATTGGCATATTGTTTCATAATTCATGACATAAATCACATAAATTATATCACCAAAAATCGTGAGGAAAAACAGATGTTGCTTACCATCCTCGGCATGACCGAGTTATCTGTTTAAGCAGGAAATCTCTGAACCTCGGCTGGGCCGAGCAACTAATCTCCGAACCTCGGCTGGGCCGAGCAACTATTCTCCGAACCTCGGCTGGGCCGAGCAATAAATCTCCAAACCTCGGCTGGGCTGAGTGATGAATTCTAAAGCCCTGGCCAAAACTGGGAGTGCATAAAGCCCTGGCTAAAATCAGAGTGCATAAGTCCTAGCAAAACCAAATCATGCAACCTTGATCGAAACTGAAGGACTTTCGAACAGTCCCCAGAGCTTCGGCCAGTTTGAAAAATGCACGCCGTGCAAAACCGTCAGCGGGCACAAAGTCCGCGCCTTTAGCAAACCCCTAAAGGCCTCGACAGGCCCTACGCGGCCGCCTAAGAACCCCAGACAAAGTCGGAGAATCCCCCTACTGCTAAATCCCCAAGCAATATCCCTGCACCTTATCGGCCAAGCGCCTGTCTCGCTCCGCAAACGAGACCACAATTTATCGCGTAAGCCCACGGGACCGCCCAGGTCTCCCTTTGGCTCGAACAGGGACAAACAATTTTTCCTTTTTTAGGAACCAAATGACGGTCTCAACAGAGAACAAAAGATTGCCAAAAAATAACTTTACTCTTTATTCATTATAAGGAAAAGTACAAAAAGAAAAAGTGAAAAAATGGCCTTCGCAGAGGCCTACTGTCTCCCCCAAGGAGCTGCCAGGTCTTCCACACGCCGAGTCAGCTCGGCAACTTGTTGACGAAGGGATGCTATCACCCCCTCCTGCTAGTCAATGACCCGACGGAGAGCCTCGGCTTCCCTCACAGAAACAGTGAGAAACTCCTCGACCGACTTCTCGAGCTGCTCGTGGCCTGCCAGAGCTGACGCCAGGGCCATGCCATCAACAGTCACGGAGGAACGGCTCCCCTGGGAGCCCCCGCAGCCACTGCTAACTACGCCTGATTCTTCGGACGATTGCCCTTCACCCTGAGAAGCCATACCCGCTCTCAGGAGCTGTTCAGAGGCTAACCGAAAGGATGGTAAACACTGGCATCCCTCTCATCCATATTTATACCTCCCAGGCGAGTATCTCGAGCAGTCGGGTCATAAATCCTGACCCATGAGAATCTGCACATGTTGCCACTTTGGCTGGTGCCCACAGGAAACGAAGAGTCGTGCCCCCTCCCGAGGAAAATCGGTAAATGTCGACGAATTACTCGGAAACCCCCCTCCTTCTATAGAAACTGGGTTCCTTCCGATCGGCCGGCCCTTACGGAGTAAATGTTCTCGAAACCCCACCAAATTTTCTCAAATCGGCCATCCTTCGAGAAGCGCAAGGAAATGAAAAGGTGCATCAGCAGTTGACGCAAACTCGCTTCCCTCGGAAACCACCAAAACATAAATATCGGGTGTCCCCATGCACCACCCATTTTGCTTTGGCGGTCCCCGCCGAATCTCACAGGAACCAAACATCAGGAGTCTGGGCTACTACCGAGTCATCCCTCTGAGCAATGAGTCTCCGAACCTCGGCAGGGCCGAGCCATGAGTCTCCGAACCTCGGCAGGGCCGAGCCATAAATCTCTGAACCTCGGCTGGGCCGAGCGATGAATCTCCAAACCTTGGCAGGGCCGAGCCATAAATCTCCGAACCTCGGCTGGGCCAAGCAATGAATCTCCGAACCTCGGCTGGGCCGAGCAATAAATCTCCGAACCTCGGCTGGGCCAAGCGATGAATCTCCAAACCTCGGTAGGGCCGAGCCATGAATCTCCGAACCTCGGCTGGGCCGAGCAATAAGTCTCCGAACCTCGGCAGAGCCGAGTCATAAATCTCCGAACCTCGGCCGGGCCGAGCAATAGATCTCTGAACCTCAGCAGGGCCGAGCAATAAATCTCCGAGCTTCGGCCAAAGTCAAGGAATATGTTCTACTACCAAACAATCTCTGAAGTCCCATCTGAATTCGGGAAGCTTATAAGCCCCAACCAGGTCAGGTAGCGCAAAACCCTCGGCCAAGAACGAGCAATATCTCCGGAACTTGTCCTGCGCCAAGCAAGATATTATCTGAAAGCTCAGACAAGCCAAGCAGCTTCTCAAACACCAAGACGAGGTTAGCGCCTCGCGATGCTTTGGTAGAGTTAAAGGACCTCCCCTTGCCCAGAAGAGACATACGAGCTCTTTTCGAAGAAACACCTATTTCAAATCATGCCTACCGCGTGAGTCCACGTGACCGCCCGGGTCTCCCCTCAAACAGGAACATACGGTCTCCCCTACTAAGAACCGAGCCTCAATTTGGGCAAAAATGAAGCGGCGAAGTATATTACGGGAGCAACGACTCTCGGCACAAAAGAAATAGAAACTAGGAGAAAGAACAAAACTTTCTTTATTTCATTGCCATCGAAGCAAATTACAATAGCCTGAGAGGCATTACAAGTGCATTGAAATACATAAAATAAAAACGAGTACATAGCTCAGCCAAACTGCTCCAAAACAGCTTCGGGTGACTATGGTGCTTCGGCATCCGGTCCAACAAATCAGGCAAGCCACGAACCAATCAGCTCGCGCTGATAATGAGTAAACGACTCGGCCCGACCGTTGCGACCAGCTTCGGTTAATAATATCTCGGCATCCAACCTGAGATATCGGAGAAATCAGAAAGGGTGGACGGGCTTTGCCCCAAACCACCCAACTGCAGGGCCCTCCGATGAGTAGGAAGAAGGCTCGCGGACCCTGATATCGGGGCACTCCCCCAAATCTAGTGTGTACCACTAGCCATTGCCCAAGTCAAAAGGCAATGTACTAGCGGGCGACACACCATCACCCCTTCCTCACGTGGCAAAAGATTCTCCGGGCGGACGAGCTCAGGAATCCGAACCAGGAGAGGAGGAGAAGTTCACGCAAGTCATGGGGAGCACGCGTACACTTCCTACCCTACGTCACCAAAGGTGAACCACAAAGGACACACAGGAAGCGCATATGTGCGCTCTCTGTGCAATCTCTGCGGACCTCCGGTGCACTCTCCATACGATCTCCAGAACTCCTTTCTTGAGGATGAGCCCCCTCCGGCGGCTCCTTCATCATCCCAGCTATCCGGAGGATGATGGCTTGCAGAAGGAAAGCTCGGCCCTCCCGCTCTAAGCCCCAGAGAGACAGGCATTGTGTGTACCTCCACAATTCACAGAAAAGAAAAACTCTGGGATGGCCCAACACAGCCCTCTTTCCCCTTTTTATAGGCGAAGACGAACCGGGAACAGCTATCAGAACAGAAAGCTCCGAGATTCAAAACGTCAAACCCACGCCACCACGTGGCCTCCTGAAATGAAAACAGCACCCCACGATGCGTGCCAAGCGCATCGCCTGAGCCATGACGCATGCCAAAAGATTATCTCTGATCCCGGATCATGAGCTTTAAATACAGAAGATCATCCACCAATCTTGCAGGTACTGGCAGACCTTGGAAATCGTCCCGTGAAAATGACATCCTCCAATGGTAAATAAGCACTTACACCACACGCCAAAGCAACCTGCATTGGAAAAGATCGATACAGCAAAGGTCCCTCGGAAAGTGCCAGGCGACCTTTTGCTGGTTGCAGAGCCGTACCACCTACTTCGGCGAAACAAAAATCAACCTACCTTAGAAAAGATGAAGCACTGACAGGGGCAATAAATAGATGCGAAAGCCAAACCCTCCCTTTACCGAAAAGAATAAAGGGGTGATAGCGAAGATTCAACAAACCCCCTGCTTGGGGACAAACTCCCCTCTTTTCGTCGAAGGCACGATCACAGTTTGGCCACTGGTAAGGTGGACTACCCCGGTCCTAGCCAGGGTGCTTATGTGGTTTCTGGTCCCATCCAGCCGACCTACCGCATCCCTCGGCCCTAGCCGAGCCATTTCATCCCTCAGCCCTAGTCGAGCGATTTTGTCCCTCGGCCCCAGCCGAGCAATTTCGTCCCTCGGCCCCAGCCGAGCCACTTCGTCCCTCGGCCCCAGCCGAGCCATTTCATCCCTCGGCCCTAACCAAACTATTTCATCCCTCGGACCAGCCGAGCTATTTCGTCCCTTGGCCCTAGCCGAGCTACTTCATTCTTCGGCCCTACCCGAACCATTGTGTCATTCAGCTTAAGCCGAATTGAATAGTCTCTCAGCCTCCTTTTGTACCAAGTTATGTTGCTGCTCGACTCTTTCGTCGGAGCTATCCCTGTGCTTTGGCCTTGACCAAGATGTTCCTTCAAATTCGAGCCAGAAAACCACCCCAGAGGCACTCGCGGTTGGAATAAAATTTAAGACAAGAAATCATCCAAGAAAGACAAACAAATGAAAACAACTGACCCATTTATTGATTTTCGGTCAAACTACAAAAGAAAAGAAATAGAAAATACATATGGCCCCCAAAGGGTCAAGATTTGGGATCAGACCTGGCATCTCCTGCAGTAGCATCAGCGGGAACGTCGCTTGGCCCCCCTTGTCGATGGTGTCTTGCCGAGATACCTCGGCAGCAACGTCGACGCCCAGAATAGCTTCGAGGTTGACATTAGAAATCTCTTCGTATTTGTCTTCCTCGGCCCTCGGGGTGCGTGTCTCGAAATACTCTGCTTCCAAGCAAGACAAGTTCAGGTCAGGATAAGCTTGAGTGACCTTAGCCCGCGCCTCCTCTTGCCGAACCAGAATGCATCGGTGCAGGCCGCCCTGCGTTCCTTGACAAATTCAGTGGAGTTCTTGTACTCCTCCACCGCTGAGGAGGCCCGTGCGTTCGCCTCGGCCAATTGCTTCTCCAATTTGAAGATCCTTCGGTGCCTCGAGGCCGCCTCCTCTTCGAAGGCCTTCAATCGTCCTTGAAACTCCTGGCTCATCTTGTCCAACTGCGGACGAAAAGCCAAGTAAGGAAAAAGTCGAAAGGCCAAAATGGATAAAACAGATAACACCCTACCTGCTCGTCCCACCGAGCTAGTTCCTCGCCCAGCACTTGGACCCTATTGAGAGCCCTCGACTTAGCCGATTGATTTTGGCGAAGGCTCTCTTTGAGTTCGTCCACTCGGGACTGAGTGTCTCTAATTTCTTGACGGGCGTAGTTGAGCTCGTCAGAAAGTCGAGCGGCTCGTTCGTCCGACCACTTTAGCCGATCCTTTGTGTCGGTGAGCTCTTTATTCAGACGGGTGAGGTGGTCCTGCTGCCGCCGACACCTATGCTCTTCCTCCTCGAGCCTCCTGCTCTAGTTGCCCTTATCTTCAGCGTGGCTGGCTTTCAACTGGTCCCACCTCTTATCAAAAAACTGCTGCATGGAACTGACCTTGCTCTCGTGCTCCGCTTTGATCTGAGATAGCTCCAGACTGAGCTTCTCGGACTGCTTGCGGAAGCCTTGAAGCTCGTTGACCTGCGTTGCGAGTCGAGAGGCCCTTTCGCTCTCAACTGCAAGAACCCTGCGAGACTCCTTGAGCTCCCTTTGGAGGACCGCCAGAGCTCAGAAGAGTTTAGCTGTAGAATCCACCCTCTCCTTGAGGTGATCAACCTCTTGGCGGGCCCGAGCCCAAGCTCCAACGACCAGATGCAAGTGCCATTTTAGCGCCCTCATGATCAGGGCATTCTACAAAAAGGATGGCACATATAAGGAACACAGTCGAACTAACTGACTAAAAACCTACTTCGGTGCGACGACTTACCCGAGACGCGTAATCCGTAGCAATCTTCGTGAGAGCAAGATCATCAATCTCGGGAAGAAGGAAAGCCTCATTCGGCACCCTAGTGTACCTAAAGGCCATCTTGATAAGGTCCTCCGGATAATTCCCTCCTGTCGAGGAACTCTCTCCCCCTTGGAACGCATACCGCATCAAAGCGAAGAACATGGCGCTCACCTCCAGATCACGTGAGTGGAAATCTGCGCTCAGGGAGCCAACTTGGGAACCCGTGGCCCATGAGGCCCTCGGTTGGCTAGCCTCCTCCACCAGAGCCCTCATTTGAGAGGCCTCAGGCTTTTCGGCTCCCCTCCTTCTCCTTCTTCCTTCTCTTCTGCTTCTGCCTCCTCGAACATTCCCCTACCCCCAATAGACTCCTCTGGAACTTCGGCTTCCCCGAGGGCCTCCTGTGCCTCGGAAGAAGGCCCTTCACCAGAAAACACCCCGTGAGGTTCGATTGTTGGTTCGTCAGGTTCGGTCACCCCTTCATCGCCGCTGGCTCTCCCACCAGCAGCCCAAGCCGAACCTCGGCAGCCGTAACCACTTCTCTCCTCAATCGAAGCGGAGGCCGCTCCCACCTCCGCCTGTAACCTCTCCGAGCTACCGAACCCAATGAGGGAGACCGAGCCGCCCCGACCGCGGGGGTCTCCAAGTGAACCGGCGTCGTTCCCTCGCCATCATCGGACAAAACGACAACGGGCCAGGAGGAAATTTTGGCAGCCTCCTCCGAAACCCCTGCGGCATCCTGATCTTTGCGTCCTGACAGACCCTCCTCCGAGCCGAAAGATCATGCGCCACCAGAGCTTCGATACTTCCGGCCCGCGGCGACGAAGAGCGCCGATCATCACTATCTCTCCTGATCCCCCTAGGGCGGGAGACGGAAGGGCGAGACCTCTTCTCAGCCCTATGCTTGCTGCTGGAGCCGGATCTCCTGTGGCGCTTGCCCAACTCCTCCCTCATCTGATCTACGAACGCCGACCTTTCGGCTGTAGGGGCAATAAGATTCGCCCGTTAGCACGCACAAAAATCAAAGATGGAATCACAGTAAGCTATTGGCTATGAAGTGATACTCACCGCGAGGATCTACAGGACTCAATCCGACCGCAAAGAGAGCGTCCTCTGATAGAAGGGCACTGGCCGGAAGCGCTCGACTGCCACGTAACACGATCAAATCTCTTTCTCCTGCTCGGTTAACTCCGGGTGCGCTTCTGGATCCTTTACGTATTGTCCCCACACCCGAGGGAAATCCGAGCCAATATTCCCCTCGACTATAAAGAATCGCGATTTTCATTCCTTTATCGACGACGGGTTATCCGAAATCATCTTAAAGGACCTCCGGGGACCGATGTAAGGCCACTCCGAGGCCCTTCCGGAGACCAGATTGTAGCACACCCTGAACATCGGAAGGGTCGCGGTCACCCCGACACGGCTGCACAACGAGATGAATCCGATGAGGTTGCGCCAGCTGTTGGGAGCCACCATGGTGAAGCATATATTGTAAAACCTCATCACCTCCCGTACCAGCGGATGAAGAGGAAACCTGAGACCTGCCCTCAAACTTTCTTCATAGCAGAACGCTCCGTCTCCCAATCCGGATGTCACCATGTCCTCAGCCATCGGGAGCAACAAGGTAACATCCTGGAGGATCTTGTACAGGCGGCGTATCCGTTCCAGATCCGCCAGGGTCACCTCCGAAGCCTGATCGCTCGGACTCACCATGTTTTCGATCTGAAGAGGCGCTGAGCAAGGTCGCTGAGAAAGCGGGGAGACGGGGTTCTCTAAGGGAAAGCGAAAGAGCGCTACAAATAGGGATGACACCATCACGACTCCATTTTTCCCAAAAGAAACCACTTCAGGGAGAAGATAAGGCGTCTCAACCAAGACGTCCAAAACCGCCGCTACAGGCACCGTGAAGATCGAGATCTCCTACGTGGCGCTTCCCCAACTATTACCTTCGCTCCTAAGGAACGGTGGATCCACCTCGAGAAGGCAAGACGGCCACGCCGCATTAATTAGGGAATCATTGCGTAGGCTGTCAAATACAGATCCCCCCGTTCAGATTGCACCACCTAAGTCTATACTCCCTACGCCCGAACCTACGCTTCAAACTAGGGAGTGGAGGACATGTGTTGAGGGGTAAAATTGTCATTGCGTTGATAACCGTGCGAAGGGGCTAAGATCAGCCCCGTCCCCCATCCGCTACATTGCACCCTCGAAGAACGAGCTGACTGGTCCGGCAGGGCAAGCAACCCATAGCTCGGTTTCCCCGGACCACCCATAGCTCGATTTCCCCGGGCCATCCATAGCTCAGTTTCCCCGGGCCATCCATAGCTCGGCTTCCCCGAGCAACCCATAGCTTGGCTTCCCCGAGCAACCCATAGCTCGGCTTCCCCAGGCAACCCATAGCTCGGCACCCCGAGCAATCCATGGCTCGACATGCACCTCTGCGGAACCTGGCGCAGGAGAGCCCAAGTCTGGTGTAACAGAATCCCAAACAAAGAATCATATCGAGGAGTGGTCTAGGATCTACAATAATGGCCTAGGACCTACGCAGTCATCAGATCTCAGGCCATCAAAGAGCTCTCCCAGCCGTCGATCCTCCAACGGACAAGATACGGATCCCGCCGGCCTCACAATAGCTTGATTCGAACATCTCCGTATCCCAACAACCTTTAAACCTTTCAGAAGGCGCTCAAGATCCAGGTGATTGCCTATAAATATGACACTCCCAGATTCTCAGGTACGCGCACACGAGCCCACGCATACAGCTCCTGGCTTACTTTCACTCTCACTCTCTCTTTTCACTGCTCATCCTTCTTTCTCCGCCGTCGGCGCTCCCCACGAGCTCCCGATTAGCCGTCTCTGGAGGGACTCCTCTGAGAGATCCTTCTCCTCATTTCTGTTGATCATCGATCTCCACTGACTTGAGCGTCGAAGGGTCTTCCGCGGAGGGCCACCCTCAATGCCTTCGCGTGAGGACTTCTGTGCAGGTCCGCCAGGAGGAAGCCCAATCAGGAGACCGATCGCGTCTGAGTCGGAGGACAGATCCCGGTGGCAACAATGAAAAATGAATCATGATAAATAATTTAACATGTTAGCATCTAATCCATGATGAGTTTTAAAACCTATTGCGTATCTAAAGTCATTAGTCAACATCCACGTGATTCTACTCATAATATATAGTGGTGCTCCACCCTCCAAAGTCCAAATTCATAATGACTTGTTAGCAAAATTCAAGACTTCACAAGATTACTGCATGGTAAATAACCCTTAAACAATTTCATAAATTAATGTCTAATCCATATTGAGTTTTAAAACTTATTTATCATCCACGTGCTTCATACTACATTTAGTTAAAAAAGAGATTAAAATTACAGAATCTCGCCATTAACTCAGTAGATAATGGCTCCATACCGTGCAAGCTTTGGATTCCAAACTGAGGTAATATGAGTGCACGGGTTAGGTTGTCATTTATGTTCGAACTTCGAAGGGCCATGTTGCTTCAATTTTTTTTTTTTTTTTTTACAACAGGTGATCATATCATTNGAAACTCCTGGCTCATCTTGTCCAACTGCGGACGAAAAGCCAAGTAAGGAAAAAGTCGAAAGGCCAAAATGGATAAAACAGATAACACCCTACCTGCTCGTCCCACCGAGCTAGTTCCTCGCCCAGCACTTGGACCCTATTGAGAGCCCTCGACTTAGCCGATTGATTTTGGCGAAGGCTCTCTTTGAGTTCGTCCACTCGGGACTGAGTGTCTCTAATTTCTTGACGGGCGTAGTTGAGCTCGTCAGAAAGTCGAGCGGCTCGTTCGTCCGACCACTTTAGCCGATCCTTTGTGTCGGTGAGCTCTTTATTCAGACGGGTGAGGTGGTCCTGCTGCCGCCGACACCTATGCTCTTCCTCCTCGAGCCTCCTGCTCTAGTTGCCCTTATCTTCAGCGTGGCTGGCTTTCAACTGGTCCCACCTCTTATCAAAAAACTGCTGCATGGAACTGACCTTGCTCTCGTGCTCCGCTTTGATCTGAGATAGCTCCAGACTGAGCTTCTCGGACTGCTTGCGGAAGCCTTGAAGCTCGTTGACCTGCGTTGCGAGTCGAGAGGCCCTTTCGCTCTCAACTGCAAGAACCCTGCGAGACTCCTTGAGCTCCCTTTGGAGGACCGCCAGAGCTCAGAAGAGTTTAGCTGTAGAATCCACCCTCTCCTTGAGGTGATCAACCTCTTGGCGGGCCCGAGCCCAAGCTCCAACGACCAGATGCAAGTGCCATTTTAGCGCCCTCATGATCAGGGCATTCTACAAAAAGGATGGCACATATAAGGAACACAGTCGAACTAACTGACTAAAAACCTACTTCGGTGCGACGACTTACCCGAGACGCGTAATCCGTAGCAATCTTCGTGAGAGCAAGATCATCAATCTCGGGAAGAAGGAAAGCCTCATTCGGCACCCTAGTGTACCTAAAGGCCATCTTGATAAGGTCCTCCGGATAATTCCCTCCTGTCGAGGAACTCTCTCCCCCTTGGAACGCATACCGCATCAAAGCGAAGAACATGGCGCTCACCTCCAGATCACGTGAGTGGAAATCTGCGCTCAGGGAGCCAACTTGGGAACCCGTGGCCCATGAGGCCCTCGGTTGGCTAGCCTCCTCCACCAGAGCCCTCATTTGAGAGGCCTCAGGCTTTTCGGCTCCCCTCCTTCTCCTTCTTCCTTCTCTTCTGCTTCTGCCTCCTCGAACATTCCCCTACCCCCAATAGACTCCTCTGGAACTTCGGCTTCCCCGAGGGCCTCCTGTGCCTCGGAAGAAGGCCCTTCACCAGAAAACACCCCGTGAGGTTCGATTGTTGGTTCGTCAGGTTCGGTCACCCCTTCATCGCCGCTGGCTCTCCCACCAGCAGCCCAAGCCGAACCTCGGCAGCCGTAACCACTTCTCTCACCTCAATCGAAGCGGAGGCCGCTCCCACCTCCGCCTGTAACCTCTCCGAGCTACCGAACCCAATGAGGGAGACCGAGCCGCCCCGACCGCGGGGGTCTCCAAGTGAACCGGCGTCGTTCCCTCGCCATCATCGGACAAAACGACAACGGGCCAGGAGGAAATTTTGGCAGCCTCCTCCGAAACCCCTGCGGCATCCTGATCTTTGCGTCCTGACAGACCCTCCTCCGAGCCGAAAGATCATGCGCCACCAGAGCTTCGATACTTCCGGCCCGCGGCGACGAAGAGCGCCGATCATCACTATCTCTCCTGATCCCCCTAGGGCGGGAGACGGAAGGGCGAGACCTCTTCTCAGCCCTATGCTTGCTGCTGGAGCCGGATCTCCTGTGGCGCTTGCCCAACTCCTCCCTCATCTGATCTACGAACGCCGACCTTTCGGCTGTAGGGGCAATAAGATTCGCCCGTTAGCACGCACAAAAATCAAAGATGGAATCACAGTAAGCTATTGGCTATGAAGTGATACTCACCGCGAGGATCTACAGGACTCAATCCGACGCAAAGAGAGCGTCCTCTGATAGAAGGGCACTGGCCGGAAGCGCTCGACTGCCACGTAACACGATCAAATCTCTTTCTCCTGCTCGGTTAACTCCGGGTGCGCTTCTGGATCCTTTACGTATTGTCCCCACACCCGAGGGAAATCCGAGCCAATATTCCCCTCGACTATAAAGAATCGCGATTTTCATTCCTTTATCGACGACGGGTTATCCGAAATCATCTTAAAGGACCTCCGGGGACCGATGTAAGGCCACTCCGAGGCCCTTCCGGAGACCAGATTGTAGCACACCTGAACATCGGAAGGGTCGCGGTCACCCCGACACGGCTGCACAACGAGATGAATCCGATGAGGTTGCGCCAGCTGTTGGGAGCCACCATGGTGAAGCATATATTGTAAAACCTCATCACCTCCCGTACCAGCGGATGAAGAGGAAACCTGAGACCTGCCCTCAAACTTTCTTCATAGCAGAACGCTCCGTCTCCCAATCCGGATGTCACCATGTCCTCAGCCATCGGGAGCAACAAGGTAACATCCTGGAGGATCTTGTACAGGCGGCGTATCCGTTCCAGATCCGCCAGGGTCACCTCCGAAGCCTGATCGCTCGGACTCACCATGTTTTCGATCTGAAGAGGCGCTGAGCAAGGTCGCTGAGAAAGCGGGGAGACGGGGTTCTCTAAGGGAAAGCGAAAGAGCGCTACAAATAGGGATGACACCATCACGACTCCATTTTTCCCAAAAGAAACCACTTCAGGGAGAAGATAAGGCGTCTCAACCAAGACGTCCAAAACCGCCGCTACAGGCACCGTGAAGATCGAGATCTCCTACGTGGCGCTTCCCCAACTATTACCTTCGCTCCTAAGGAACGGTGGATCCACCTCGAGAAGGCAAGACGGCCACGCCGCATTAATTAGGGAATCATTGCGTAGGCTGTCAAATACAGATCCCCCCGTTCAGATTGCACCACCTAAGTCTATACTCCCTACGCCCGAACCTACGCTTCAAACTAGGGAGTGGAGGACATGTGTTGAGGGGTAAAATTGTCATTGCGTTGATAACCGTGCGAAGGGGCTAAGATCAGCCCCGTCCCCCATCCGCTACATTGCACCCTCGAAGAACGAGCTGACTGGTCCGGCAGGGCAAGCAACCCATAGCTCGGTTTCCCCGGACCACCCATAGCTCGATTTCCCCGGGCCATCCATAGCTCAGTTTCCCCGGGCCATCCATAGCTCGGCTTCCCCGAGCAACCCATAGCTTGGCTTCCCCGAGCAACCCATAGCTCGGCTTCCCCAGGCAACCCATAGCTCGGCACCCCGAGCAATCCATGGCTCGACATGCACCTCTGCGGAACCTGGCGCAGGAGAGCCCAAGTCTGGTGTAACAGAATCCCAAACAAAGAATCATATCGAGGAGTGGTCTAGGATCTACAATAATGGCCTAGGACCTACGCAGTCATCAGATCTCAGGCCATCAAAGAGCTCTCCCAGCCGTCGATCCTCCAACGGACAAGATACGGATCCCGCCGGCCTCACAATAGCTTGATTCGAACATCTCCGTATCCCAACAACCTTTAAACCTTTCAGAAGGCGCTCAAGATCCAGGTGATTGCCTATAAATATGACACTCCCAGATTCTCAGGTACGCGCACACGAGCCCACGCATACAGCTCCTGGCTTACTTTCACTCTCACTCTCTCTTTTCACTGCTCATCCTTCTCTTTCTCCGCCGTCGGCGCTCCCCACGAGCTCCCGATTAGCCGTCTCTGGAGGGACTCCTCTGAGAGATCCTTCTCCTCATTTCTGTTGATCATCGATCTCCACTGACTTGAGCGTCGAAGGGTCTTCCGCGGAGGGCCACCCTCAATGCCTTCGCGTGAGGACTTCTGTGCAGGTCCGCCAGGAGGAAGCCCAATCAGGAGACCGATCGCGTCTGAGTCGGAGGACAGATCCCGGTGGCAACAATGAAAAATGAATCATGATAAATAATTTAACATGTTAGCATCTAATCCATGATGAGTTTTAAAACCTATTGCGTATCTAAAGTCATTAGTCAACATCCACGTGATTCTACTCATAATATATAGTGGTGCTCCACCCTCCAAAGTCCAAATTCATAATGACTTGTTAGCAAAATTCAAGACTTCACAAGATTACTGCATGGTAAATAACCCTTAAACAATTTCATAAATTAATGTCTAATCCATATTGAGTTTTAAAACTTATTTATCATCCACGTGCTTCATACTACATTTAGTTAAAAAAGAGATTAAAATTACAGAATCTCGCCATTAACTCAGTAGATAATGGCTCCATACCGTGCAAGCTTTGGATTCCAAACTGAGGTAATATGAGTGCACGGGTTAGGTTGTCATTTATGTTCGAACTTCGAAGGGCCATGTTGCTTCAATTTTTTTTTTTTTTTTTTACAACAGGTGATCATATCATTTTAGTGCGAGTCAAGTCCAAAACATCAGAGTACAAAATTTACTGTAATAAAACAGAACAAGGGATCTCAGAATATCAAATCCACCGACCAGGATTACGGGCGACAGAAGAAGTAACATAATCAGCGGCAGCATTGGCTTCCCGATATATATGCTAAATCTGAAAAGCACTAGTAGACTGCAGAGTGACTAAGATATCTCTAATCAGGGGATTTGGCATTCAGTGCTCTTGTGTAAATAATAGATTAATGTTACATCTTTCAATCAGCGTTGTTTTACTTTTAAAAATAAAAAATAAAAATGCAATGCAGGATCTTCCTTTTTTAAGTTTATTTAAAAAAATTATATTTTTACATCTATTTGATGCAAGATGATTTACATCGAACGTGATGATTCATTTATGCATTAACCTGCACATTTACGGTACAAGACCCATATGTGGATTCTCAATGTGGACCTGTGTGCAAACAAATCATCGCATCCGATCAAAACTATTTTGCATCGAAAATGATGTACAAAAACTTTTTCACCGTTTAATAGCCCTGAGCTTCAATTTTATTTTTCTAATAGCTCACACCATGTGGTGAGCAAATGAAAGTGCAGATGCCGAATGAACTGAGAAAAATTTGAAGCCTACAACTCAGAAGTAGAATATAAACGCTCTTTGGAGAGCATCGAATTGTTCCACAAATCAAATTGCCAATTATCACTTACTACACTAATGCTAACAGATTCATTAGCTCTAAAGTTGCATTTGATAGTCGATAATTTATTCATTATCGATAATTTAAATTAAATTCATCATATAACTATATTTGATATATTTTAATAATAATCTATTTAAAATAATAATCTAAATTACTTTTATAAAACAATATAAATTAGTTCAAAAATAATAATAATTTATATTATTAAAAAATATTATAATCTACTTTTAAAAAAAAAATTGATTTTGCCCCTTCAATCTCTCTCTCTCTCTCTCTCTCTCTCTCTCTCTCTCTCTCTCTCTTCTCTCTCTCCTCGGCACCGTTCTTCTTCGTCCTGATCTTGTATACCCCACATCCTCAACTGCGTCGAATCGATCCCATTCCACCACACCGAGAGTAAGTGAATAGAGAAGAAAATCATCACGAATTAATTCGAGAAAAAAAAAAAAAAAAACTGAGCTGCATTCTCGTCGTGCAATAATGCTACAACGATCTGCTTTTTTAATTTCTGATTATTTTTTTTTTAAACTGCACTTTGTCGGTGGTCCTCCCTCTCTTCTTTAGGTCCTTTTGTCGTCTAGCTAGCTATACCAGATAGGCTTCATTAATCAAATATTTTGTTTCCATCGCCGTTGTGTGCTGGTGGCTAAGCTTCTTTCGACCGAGCCCGGACCGTCTACTTGGAGAGACGGAGGGGAGAGAGAGACAGGGTGTATGGGAAACTTAGAACAAAATACAGATTGACAGCAAAAGACACATCACAAGACCACGAATCAGAAGCAACTGGTTCGGTAAAATGAGTGGTTTTGGTTTTTAGTTTTCACATATGGACGTCAAGTTGAGAGGTAGGATCGGAAATGAATCATTAATTTTTTTTAATTTAATAATTTCTTGCAATGTTTTAAATTTATTCATATCAACTTTTATGTTGGGATGCTGTTTAATAAATTAAAATTATTTATTAAAATAGTTAAAATATTTTAAATTTTAAAAAATTATTTATATTATATATTATTATTATGTTAAATTTTTTATATTTTTATTAATGTTTAATTTCTTATTAAATTATATGTTAGTAACTTTTATATATATACTGTATTAAGATTCTATCTATCCATTTTATTATATAGAGTGTTATTTTGAGAATAATCAAATTTAGGTATTATCATATATAAATGCAACTTTTTTTAAATTTAATTTAAAAATATTTAAAATTTTAATATTACCATATCAAAGATAGTAATTAATATTACTTTAATTATATATATATATATATATCAAACATGATAATCAACATTACTAGCAATCTATCTAGTGGTATAATATATGTTTTAGACAATCTATATTGCCATTTATTATTGTCTAGCTAGTAATGTATCAAACACAACCTAAATGACCTAAAGGTATAAAATATTATATAGAACTAAGGAAAGTTAGGTAACTATATTATTTTTGGTACTAAGAAGTAAAAAAAAAAAAAAAAAAACTAAGGTTAGGTGGGAGAATTGGACCCGTCTCCCCATTCGCCACGTGAGAGTTCATCAGATCGATCTTCCGAAGCCCGAACTACATTTTGTTTTCCCGACCCGAAAATATTTTCTAAATAACGAATGAAAAATGATGGCGTAACATGATTGTGAAAACTTTGATCTGGGAAAAATATTGGATAAATAGAAGCACCATCCGAGTCCGAGAAAGGAAAACCACCGCAAATATTTTAAATTAACCTCTTTCAATATTTCTTCTCTATTATCCAACCACCTTGTCAAATTTTGGAAAGCTATTTATACTGCCGCCTCCCCGCCCTTTTATCTCAACGAGTAGCAGTGGCAGTAAAAGAAGCTATGGATTGGCTCCGAGAGTCTCCCACCATGAGCTTCATATTATTCTTCTCGATACCTCTAGCCCTTTTGTTTGTTCTCTCGTGAGGCGCCGGCGGAAACTCCCTTTCCCGCCGGGGCCACGTCAACTGCCCATCATCGGAAACATGCTGATGATGGACCAGCTAACCCACCGCGGCCTCGCTAAGCTCGCAGACAAGTACGGCGGCCTCTGCCACCTCCGCCTGGGCTACCTTCACGCCTTCGCCGTGTCGACGCCGGAGATGGCCCGAGAAGTCCTCCAGGTGCAGGATAACGCCTTCTCCAACCGGCCGGCCACCACCGCCATCACCTACCTCACCTATGACCGCGCCGACATGGTGTTCTCCCACTGCGGCCCCTTCTGGCGCCAGATGCGCAAGCTCTGCGTCATGAAGCTCTTCAGCCGCAAGCGCGCCGAGTCGTGGGCCGCCGTCCGCGAAGAGATCGAAGCCATGGTCCATGCCGTCGCCGACCGGAAAGGCACCACCGTCAACCTCGGCGAGCTCATCTTCACCTCACCAAGAATATCACCTTCCGGGCAGCTTTCGGAACCCAGAGCCACGAGAACCAGGATGAGTTCATCTCAATACTACTTGAGTTCTCGAAGCTCTTCGGGGCGTTCAACATCGGAGACTTCATCCGTGGCTCAGCTGGATGGACCTTCAGGGCATCAACAAGAGGCTCAAGGTTGCGCGGGCGGCCCTCGACCGCTTCATCGACAAGATCATCGACGATCACATGGCCCACCCGAAGGCGACCGACGCAGAGGACGCCGACATGGTCGACGACATGCTTGCGTTCCTCGAAGATTCTCGAGTTAGCAAGCAAGGTGCAGGTGAGAAGGATGAGGTCCAGGGGAGCCTCAAGCTCACCGTGGATAACATCAAGGCTATAATCATGGTATGTCGTTGCCAATAAAATACAGCTTATCACTCGTCGTTTCGGCGTTTCCCCACCCCTACTTCCAAACATCATTAAGCGCATGATAACAATAATTTAGCATGCCTTGCTCCTCAATAAATTGAGCGTGTACGGTTTTGTTCGGCTAAATGGCAATGTGGAGTAACTTTTGAATTTTAATTAAAAGGAATTATCTTGATTGGCCTGCTGTTAGGATTTTCTGTCGTGTTTTAAGTGGAGAAAACGTGTTTTTTCTTTCTTGCCCACATAAGTCGTCTAAAAAGAAAGCGTTAATTTCTTGTCGATAGAGCAACACCCCCCCGTCTCGTGTCGCGTATATGAAAGCTGACATTTTCTCACACACAAGCGTTAGGTTTTGCGTTCGTGTGACCTTAAACCACCTTAATTTGTTACCTGAAACAAGCCCCCGCCTTGAAGATGTTTCTCTTACACTCCTAGTCGTCACACATTCAGGCAAAACCAAAACGTTAAATTGATGTCCAGCCACTTAACAGTACCGAATTCATAATATTTTTTTTTTTCAATTTTTAACCCTTTCTACTGTATAATAATTATGTATATATTTATTTATTATGTATAGTAAAAAGATAACTTATAAGTAATATCATGCAACGAGAAATAATAATTATGTATGGATACATAGTTATATATTAATTATCTCGCTAATATATATAGAGTGAAAATATCGGAAAATAAAAAAAAATTAGTACGATATACCCGCTACTATATATGTAGCTTGGTAACAATATCCAAACATAAAATAGGGTCCATTGCCGACATCATGAGTTTGCCCAATCCAAATCCACTCTATCTTTTTTTTTTTTTTTGTTTCCTTGACAAACAAACATATATATATATATAGAAGAGTTAGTATCATTTATCTCGCAGCTTCAACTAAAATTCATTCAATCGAGCAGGATGTGATGTTCGGTGGCACGGAGACGATTGCCTCGGCGATAGAGTGGACCATGGCTGAGCTAATGAATAGTCCCAACGACCTAAAGCAGGTGCAGAAAGAGCTAGCCGATGTGGTTGGGTTGGACCGCAAGGTCCACGAGAGTGACCTCGACAAGCTCCCCTTCCTCAAGTGTGCCGTCAAAGAGACTCTCCGCCTCCACCCCCCCGTCCCGCTCCTCCTCCATGAGACCGCCGAGGACTGCAAGGTCGCCGGCTACTTGATCCCTAAGGGATCAAGAGTCATGGTCAACGTCTGGGCCATCGGCCGCGACAAACTGGCATGGAGGGATGCCGACAAGTTCCGGCCATCGAGGTTCGCCCCGGGCGGCGAGAGCTCGGGCATCGACTTCAAGGGTAACTTTTTCGAGCTCATACCGTTCGGGTCGGGACGGCGGTCATGCCCGGGGATGCAGCTGGGACTGTATGGACTGGAGCTGGCGGTGGCGCAGCTCCTGCACTGCTTCAATTGGGCCCTGCCGGACGGGATAAAGCCGAGCGAACTCGATATGGGGGATGCCTTTGGGATCACCGCGCCGAAGGCGGTCCGGCTTATCGCCGTGCCCACTTCACGAGTTACTTGTGCGTAATACTGAGCAATACCCTGGTGGTATGGCTGGTTGATGTTATGACGTGCATCGTATCCTAATTTGGTTGGCGACACAGCTTGGGAAGCTGGCGGGCTGTTTATCTTGCATTGCCCCCATGGTAAAGCCTTTGTGTTTTAGTATGCTTTAATAAATGAGATGTACATTCCAGTGAGGATTTATATGCTAATAGAGATGATATGCTGCTATTCAAGACTAGATTGATATTAAAGATATCAATATGGTTGCTTGGTCCTATTGAAAATAAATAAACTTATTGTGCATGAAATCAAGATATGGTGCTTGAGACCTTTTGTATTCTCAAAAGACCTTGTTTTAAGAAAAATATTGAAATTAGTAATAGTCTTTCCTATAAAAGACACTTAAAATTTCTCTTTATGTATAAAATCAAGTGTTAGTCATAAATATAACTCTTGGTATTTTGTGTAGAGATTAGTTAAAGGACTGTAAAATTCTCTATATAAAGGGATGTATTTGAATCATTTTGTATGAAGAAAATTGAAGGAATATAATGCAAAGTATAGTTCTCTTCTTTTAAAGAGTTCTATCGTCTTCATTTTTTAGTGAGAATTTACAAAATATATTACATTACTTCTTTCTTTCTCTATCTATCATGCATATTAGATTCAAAGCAATATTACTTAATCCAAGGCAACATCCAAAGGATTTATTATAATAGAGTTGATTATGCTATCTAAGACAATATTTATATTAAAGATACCAATATGATTACTTGTTCTAATGCAACATTCAAGGGATTTATTAACTATTTGATCCAAGGCAACATTCAAGGGATTTGTTGTATATTTAGTTATTACTTAATTTTGTAACTTATAAAATTATGTACATTAATATAGTCCGTAAATATAGAAGGTTCTTCATCTTCCTCTTTGCATAGAGAGATAGAAATCAAACTCTCAGGTTCAAACTCTTTCATAGTATTAGATTAGCTACTCATGAGAGTCTAAACAATCAATCCATCTATTGCAACCTCTCCCTTGGCTACAACATTATTCTCTCAACATTTCCTTCGTTTGGTCTCCCTCCTTGATTTAACCTATGGCTTCATCTCCTGATTCAAACAACCCCCATATTTATCCAAACAACTCCAAACTAAGTGACTTTGTTACAATCAAACTTACGCCTATAAATTTTGTATCATGGGAGATATAGGCTGAAGCCCTTGTTCAAGCACATGACATGTTCAGCTTTGTGAATGGAACTCTTTCTTCACCATCGTTGACAAACTCCTCCTTCATCACTAGTTTAGATGGTGTTATCAAAGTAGGAAATTATGAACCTTTTTTGGGGATCTACTTATAGATAAAACCTAAAAGGAGTTATTCTCTCAAATCATACCTCAGAAAAGAGTCATACTCTTAAATAGAACCTCAAAAGAGAGCCCTACTCTCATATTACGCCTCAAAAAAGAGTCATACTCTCAAATCAGCCTTAGAAGGAAGTCGTATCTCAGATTAGTCTCAAAAGAAAGCCCTACTTTCATATTAGCATTAGAAGAAGTCCTACTTGTAGGTCAAGTCTCAAAAAGGACTCTTATTCTTAGGTTGAGATAACTTAAAGGGAAACCTTGCTATCTAATCAATTTAAAAAGGAGACATGCTCCCTTTTAAGTCATGCTTGAGGCAAAGCCCTATTTGACTTAAAAAGGAGCTTTGCTCTTTAACTAAACTTGACTTGAGCTAAAGAGGAGTCAAGCTACTAATTTAAACCTTGCTTAAATTAAAAAGAAGATCTAGTACTCCTAATTTAAGCCCTGCTCAAATCAAAGAGAAGCCTTACTGCTAATTCAACCCCCACTTGACTCAAAAAGGTGCCTTGCTCTATCAAAATCGAAGCTTAACTCTATTAAAATATAATTCTTGCTCCATCAAAACTTATGGAACCCTGCTCCATCAAAAGTTCTGGAGCTTTGCTCCATTAAAAATCATGAAGCTCCATTCTACCAAAATAAGAGTCCCACTCTATCGAAGTCCTAAAGTCTTATTCCGTCAAAACTCTAGAGCTATACTCCATAAAAAAATTGAAGCCCTATTCCATTAGATTTTGGAGCCTTATTTCATTAAAAGTCAAAATTTTGCCCAATTGAATTTATGGAGCTTTTCTTTATTAAAATTTTGGAGCCTTACTCTTTTACCTAGCTAAGACTAAAACTCAAAAAAAAGGGGGATAAACATGTAGGCAAAAAAGGATGACATAAAGGATGACAAACATATGATATTAAATCATAATAATATCACTTCATACTTTAAAAATAAATAAAATAATAAAATTCTCTAAATATAAGGTTAACAAGGCTATGATCTTTCAATCAAAATTTTTCTAGCCTCTAAAGCGGGAGTAATTAATAGTAGGGGTTTGTAACCACTAAAAATCTAAACCCCATATCATTCATGCCAAAGCGGTTCTACCGAGACAGAGAATGGTACGAAGGTCGATAATATTAAAAAAAGATACAATTATAATCAAACCCAAGATGAAAACTCCATTATCTCTTCTTTTTCTAATTTTTGAGAAAGAAGGAGCTAAGAAGACGAACCCATCATGCTCATCTTTTAAATATTATTGAATAAAATGTCTTTGCTCATCTTCTAGGTATTGACCCAACAAAATATGTTTTTTTCTAGATAAATAATTGCAATCAATAACCATTTTATTCTATAAATTCTAACAAATAAAATTTAAAATTTAGGATGATTTTAATTATATGGTTTGGATGAACTAAACAATAGCAGTAGGAATCAATCTGATTCTAATTTCATTTCTCATGTAAACCAATTAGATGGAAGGAATGAGTTATTTTGATTTCAATAAAATCTAGTTTTGATTTCTATTTTATTTCCAACGTCAAACCAAACATGCCCTATATTATTTTGTAGTGTTGTCTCTAAACGTTACTAAGTAGAATCCTTCAAAATAGTGAGTTTCTTAATAAGTCGACTTCCTTCCAAGGCCCTAGTCCGTTACCCTTTTTTTCTTATTATATAAACATATCTTAACTACTCTTCTCTTATGTATTTGATTGTAGGTGTTATCCATATATTTGGACTTCTTGCACCGATAAATTTGATCCCAAATCTCTTACATGCATCTTTTTAAGGTACAGTGAATGGCCTAAAGGCTATTGGTGCCTAACTAGAGAATCTATATTTCTCAACATATTTTTAATGAAGTAGATTTTTGTGCCAACTGATTATTTCCTCATCATCAACCCCTAATAGCTGTTTGATTACTTACTCTAAAAAGCTGGAAAAGTCTAAAAGACCTCCTCCATTTTAATGGGCCCTACCACTAGGGTTTGTGTTAAAAGATGCTGAGACATCATCTTTGAATATGCATTCAGGTGCATAGACTTCTCTATCTTTTAATGTTAAGCCACAACCTTCTTTCACTATTGTAAACGATCATGCACTCGATTGTACTCTTGAACCAAGAGCTCCATCTCCCAATCAAGCCTACATTGTAAGTTTATCAGTGCCATCAATCACTTCAAGGTCCTCCATTTATTCAGACTTATATGTCAATACTCTATCATTAGCTAGTCTCCTATAATAGCTCATCCTATGACTACATGGTCTAAGGCCGGTATTGTCAAACCTAACGCGAAATATGCTGAAATTCATGTTGTTGGAGATTTATGAATAGAGCCGAAATATATCCATTCAGCCCTTCATCATCCTAAGTAGCTTGCTGCCATGATGGAAGAAAGTTTTGCTTTACATGCTAATCATACTTGGGAGCTTATTCCTCTTTCCTCCTCTATAAATGTTGTTAGCTTAAAATGGGTCTTCTAAACTAAGCTCAAATTTGATGGCACTTGAGATCATCTCAAAGCTTGATTAGTTGCCAAGGTTTTTAACCAATTATCCAATGGTGATTTTCAAGAGACATTTTCTCCTATTATTAAACCTCGTACAATTTGGATTGTCTTGATTCTTACTACAATTAAAGGCCGGCCCCTTAGATAATTTGATGTCAAAAATGCCTTTCTTCATAGGCATTTGATTATCCCAATTTATATGACTTAACCTTCTGAATTTGTAAACCTTCATCGGCTTGATTATGTTTGCAAACTCTAACATTCTTTACACAATCTTAAATAGGCTTCTTATGCATCATTTGATTGTTTTAGTTCTTATTTAATATTTGTAGGTTTTTCTTATAGTATTATCGATTCTTCCTTATTTGGGCAACCTTCTTCCACTGGTAGTATTCTTCTTCTTTTTCTATATATAGATGACATGATTATTACTAGTAATTCAACTTCTATTATTTAAGATTTTATTTAGTCTCTACAATGCTAATTTGCTATCAAATATATGGGACCCTTGCATTATTTCTTGGGAATTGAGGTCACTCATCTTTTGATGAGTTATTACTTACTCAACATAAATATGCCCACGATCTTTTACACCATGCTCAAATGCATGAGTCTCACTCATTCTTTATGCCGACGGCTAAGAAAGCATCATCCAACCCTTTTGCTATACTTTTCTCCGATCTCACTCTTTACCATAATGTTCCTAGGGGCTTGCAGTATATCATCTTCAAGCGATTAGATTTGTGCTAGTGTGCCAACTATCTTTTGCCGATTCATGCATCAACCTATATAGTATTATTCTAGCTAGTGAAATAGATGCTTAAATTTTTGAATAATACTTCTACTACCGGCCTTTGCATCCTTGCCAATTCTTCTCACAATCTCTATGCATTTTTTGATGCCAACTAGGCTAATCATTCCTTAGCTCAACGGTCTATCATATGTCATTGTATTTTTCTTAGTAGTAATTTTATTTCTGGGACACTTCTAAACAGCAGCAAACTATTACTTGGGTGTCCTATATTCTTCATGATCTTTTGATTCTCCTTGCTCTGCTCTAGTGCTATTTAGTGACAATTTAGCTACTCTTCACAGGACTACTAATCTATGTTTTATGCATGTACAAAGCATATTGAGCTTCACAACCATTTTGTACAAGAGAGGATTGCCTTAAACACCCTTATCGCTTGCTATATTCCATCAATAGCTTGACTAGCTGATATTCTCACCAAATACTTTAATAGTACTCATGTTTCAAACTAAGCTTAGTCACATGCTTTTCCTAGCCTAGTTTGAAGAGGGGTAATAGAGATGATTTTGCTATCCAAGACAAGATTGATATCAAAGATACCAATTTAGCTACACAACATTCGAGAGATTTGTTGTAATTTCTTGATCCAAGGCAGCATTCAAGGGATTGGTTGTACATTTAGTAATTACTTAATTTGTAACTTCCAAAATTATGTACTCCAATATACTCTACAAATTTAGAAGGATTTTCATCTTCCTCTTGAATTCAAACTTCTTTCATATATATATATATATATATATATATATATATATATATATATATATATATATATATATATATATGTATGTATGTATGTATGAGCTAGCTAGAGTAAGTAGACTCAACTAAGGTTAATTTACTCTAGCTAACCTTAGTTGAAATATAAGAATCACAAATTGATTTGACATTAATAAAATGAGACTCAACTCAACTCAACTCGTCTAAGCCTTTTCCTAACTATATGGGGTCGGTTACATGAATCTACTTCCTCCACTCTGCTTTATTCAAGACTAAGTCGACATTCAAATTATAAATAGTTATATCTTTTTTAATTATTTCTGTTCGTGTTAGTTTAGATCTATCTCAACCTCTATCCTTATCATGGATTATTAAAAGAGAATAGTATCTTAAAGAAAATAAAATAGAACTCTTAAAGAGAATAAGACAAGTCTCTTAAAGATGCTAGAACGAAAATATGATTTTTAAGAAGTCTCATAACAAAATTTTTTAAAAGTTTAAATTTCTTTTGTTTTCTATGTTTTTAGGTTGCATCTGTTAGATGAGTGCTCTTAAAAGCCAATTGTTGGCTTACACATTATATTTTATCCAGAACTTATTTTGTACATGATTATCATCATTAATAAATAATTTTTTATATATATGCTGATGTGTCATATATCGTCCATGGGGTTAATGATGAATGATATATATGTATTTTTAAGAGTTAAAAATTGAACATACACATTATACTAGATTAACTCCTAAAATGCTCCCAATCAATTGATCAATCATGGGAACGATGATCGATTCGATTAGATGGGAGCATGGATCGCCTTGATATGAATCTCTTGTATGTGGTATGAGTTACCAGGGCGAGAATGTTTGTAAATGTAAGTCATCGGTACTGAGCATAACCACATAAGAAGTTAGTAGGATGTCTACTTGCTGATCAGTAACTTTTCGGAGATGTAGTAGTGTAAGTGATCCTTGACCTATGGTACTTTGGCTACTCACATTAAGGTTATTATAGTTTTACCTTGAACCCCTTAGGCATCAAGGATCTTGTTATGTACGTTGGCTACAATGATCTTAATGTAGGTGTAGAAAGTATTCGTTAGGGATCTATCGGTCCTAATAGAAAGGGAGAAGTCCTATGTTGTTTAGGACACTGTGTTCATGAGTTCATGGCCATGGTAGGTCATAATAGAAAGAGTTTTGATGAATAATCACAAGTTGAACTCAAGTCAAATAAATATTGCATATGACCGGTGCTGAGAGTTTGACGAGTTATCCTTGACCTAACACCCTATTGGGACTCTTGATAGAAGGACTATACTATATGGTAACTACATTTAGGATTTCTTTTTCTAACCTACTGGCTTGCCACTATATATTTCTAAACATCACTGATAGATAGTGAGAAGCTCACTAGAATCAATTAGGATTGTTGATTCCATGTTTGAGTAGAGTCAAAATTGTTTTGACCCACCAAAAGGAGTTTCGATGTAATCGTAATGCTGATTAAGGATTATTCTCGCTACTAGATAGGTTGGAACCTATGAGATCACATGCAATAGGGGCTAAACTCCTCACATTTATCCTTACATTAATTCAATTAATATTTTGGATCAAACTTTTTGAAGATGGAATGCTAATTGTTAGCAACTAGGCATGCCAGCATCACTGCTGACCTAATCCGATGAGATTGGATTGATTTATAATCACATTCATTTAGGGTTGATTTGAGTTATCCAAAACTCAATTGAACCTTAAGTTTGAGTCTCATATGATGAGATTCAGTTTGAACTCAAATCCAGTTAGAATCAAATTTGAATTGGACCTAAGTTCTGGTACATCGAGACTCTTTTTCTCTCAGGTATATTTTTGGCTAATTTTCTTGGGTAAAAATATTTTTTAGGCCTAAATCAGTAACATACGAATTTAATCCATTAAATATAAAATATGCTACGTGAGGGTTCAAACCCATGCGCTAGGAGAGAAAACATCTGAGGACACACGTCCCATTTGGGTCACGCGCTAATAAAAATATGAATGAACTTGTATAATGATTCTGTAGTCTTTCTCTTTTCTAAAATAGTGAGATTGCACCCTATTAATAAGGGATTAAATGTTTTAAATTTTTAAAACTAATTTTAAACTAGATTTGGAGATTTGATCCTCAAAATTGCTACATACAAATAGGATTTCGTGCATGGTATCTAAAGGGGCATGGGCATCCCAAGCGTTCTCATCCCTCCATCTACCTGCCCCTTCAATCTCCTCCTTCCATCTATAAATAAGGAAGGGATGCAACTTTGTAAAGAAACAAATGAGAGAAAACGAAATGAGAGTGATTTCTAAGAGGAAGAAGGCTGTGGGTCTTCTTAGTAACATGTGGCTCTTCTGCCTCTACATTGTTCCATCCACTTAGCCCATTCCTTCACCTAATTTCCTTCTAGTTTAGGTTTTGAAAGCCTTCTTCTACCATCCTAAATTAGATCTAGATGCTGGTAAAAGAAGAATTGAGACAGAAGGTTCTGTCTGAAGAAATTTATTCAAGAAGGTAAGGATTCACCTTCTTCTAGGAAATTAAGCAAAAGGTTTGTTGCATCGTCTTCACCAGAAGGAATTTGTAAGGAACTAGCACCCGATGATCCACCCATTTCGAAGAAATCTTAGTGCCGCATGGATATCCATAGAGGTCGGACATGTGAATGGCTCCAGTAAGGGACCTAGAGATCCATCAAAATTTTTGTTCCAGTTGAAGAATTCAATATAACCAGGTAAGATTTAAATATTAAATTTATCTAAATATTAGATCTGATTTAAAATCAGGTAACTATTGAGAAAATAAATTTTAAATGAAATTTAAAATTTATTTTCTTATTTTAAAATTTTGAATTGCATTACTTTCGCTTCATGTGTCCAATTGCGTCAGCACAACCTTAAGCTATCTATTCGATCACCTTCAACATCAACTCCCTTCATCAGCTTGAAAAATTCAACTCCTAATATACCTTGCCATATATAGAAATCCAAATTAAACTTTTACAAATAATCCATGCATAATTTTGACAACATATATGGGCCTTCAAAAGCATATGATCTTCCTTCTTATAAGCTATAAAATTATTTTTATCAACTTTTCCCTTTCTCAGTATAAATTTTCCTTGCCTTTTTTCTATAAATTCACTTTAAGTAGAATAGATATTCATATTTCCGTGCTCCTTTTATTTGAAAGTTTGCTTCTCGATAATGCTTGTTGATGCAGTATCATTATGATATTGCTTTTATTTTTTTACCTTCAATTTTTTTTTGCCTTCAAATAATAAATCTTTTTGTTGGAATAGTTTTTTCTCCTTATGCACCTAAAGTAGGTTTTTAGAGAGATATTGTTTAATTGAGTTTATCAATCATAATAATTTGAGGTGAAAATTCTGAACTAATTAGCAATATTCTTTATTGCTTGCTGTAATCATTCTCAATTGGAGATTTTCTTAATTCTCGCCAAGTGTCACTTTTGCTAAAGCCATTCTTGCAACACCTTCACAATTTTTTATTTTATTTTTGAGTTTTTGAAAATTATATAAATTGGATTTGTTGGTAATTTTTATTGATTGAAACTAGTTAGGGTTAATTATGGTTGTAAAAGAATAAAAATATCCATGGCTTTAACAACAATTGAGACTCAAGATTTAAGTCTTCTTTTTGTATTCCATCCTTTTCTCCACTATTGGCTCTTCTAACTTGAGACTTGGATCTTTAAGATGCTAATGGCAGAAGGGCATAGGCTAAGTAGTTAATAAACATAAAATCTTGAAACAAGAATGTGCCGGTTATATGAAATTAACATTATTAGGAGAAAATATGTCATATATTTTATTATCACCTAGATAAATTAATCTAAAAGACATTTAAGGAATAAATTACAAGGTTTCATGAATTAAAATATAAATAAGAATTAAAAAAATATAAATATATGAAACTTGTATTAATAGATTGATTAATAAAAAAATTTTATCTTTATAGTGAAGGTCTGTGGATAATTTTAGATAGCAGTAATTCGAAACAAGTGTAATGGTAGAATGAAAGAACTAGTTAAAGATTGCATTATTCTTGTTTATTCTAAAGGCTTCTACAGGATGCTCTAGTTTCCAAGTTCCAACTTTGATAAGGACAATCAAAGTGGTTCAAAATATTGAGTAGGTGAGGAATCCCAGAGTGGCAATTTGAAAAAGCAATATCAATGCCGGCAAGATACAAGCCTTTGTTTCTTTCTTTCTCGGTCCATGAGAACCTACTCCATTATCGTGACATTTTCCAATCATGAAGCACATGTACACTAGAGTTGGGCCCGGCCATCACTGTTCTCCTCGTGAAGATGCTTACCAATCCCATTCCAGTGTGATGTCAAGCTCTGGTGGTTGGTGAGGCAAGACAGGTTTGATCACGCTACGCAGAAGTGTGCTTTTAAATTGTTGCTTTGATTATTATTGAAGTGATAAAGAACTTTTGAATGATTGAAAGTTCATATATTGCTAATTTATAGATGGCGACAATGTTTCTTAAAGCCCTCATGCGTCACCAGCAAACTCGGATTTTCAACTACCATTCGTGGTGCTTTCAGTAGGGAGGCTTGTGAAGTCATTTGTGCTATGACTAATGACCCAGGGCTTGGGACCATGCAACTATGATAGCGTAGGGGAACCTTTAAACTTTCATAAGGCCGGCCAATTAAACGACTCTGCAATCCTATGCTTTCGTACTTTGGAAGCATGCTCCTCCAAATAAATGCTAAGCTATTTCTGCTGGCTGTATATCATTTGGTCCAGTCCTATAAAGGCTCTACTTATGCCCACAAGGTTCATAGGAGATAGCTCTCACACGTGGAGCAGAGAGAAGAGGAAGAAAAGAAAATAGGGAGACAGGAGATTCCTCTAGGATTATTTTTTTTACAAAAGGAGGTGACGTAAAGATCTTGGGCCAAGTTGAGAAGACCGGGAAACGAGCACAAGGTGCGTCATTCCCAAGTCAGAGATGTGACTCTTGCATGCACCAATGTATTAATTATAATATCCGAAAACTTAGCATTCTTTTCGGGGATCGTACTATTGTTACCCCTTCTTGCCTGGATTTTTCTACGTTAATCTTGTTCTTGTTTGGCTGTCCCTTTCTAGTACTCAATGATTTGTCGAGGATATATCGATGATTTAACTTCAACTTCATACGCTTGGTTATAGTTCTTCGTTGTTGCTGTTGTTTTTCTATTTTTCATCCCAACAAAATCTTTGGTGCATATCATCATTGTCAAATTCGGATGTGTGATATCGCTGAGACCTTCTTCGCAGTAACTCGGTAATTTCCCGCAGTGCCCGGGTTCGAAGACCCCTTGCAATCTTAGCGACTCTGTGCAATAGTTGGGTCACGGGGGAAGCATTTCCGCAGTTAAAAATGCAGATAATGCTGGCCATCTGTTCAACTGTTGGAATTATTATTTAATTATAATAAATAATATATATTAAAAGTTTCACATTGCTTATTAACAAAGTCTTTTTGCCCTTTATAGAGGATGATCTATCCTAATCAGTTATCAAGTGATTAGTGTGCCTTTTTTATCAGGCATAAGTGGGCCTTTTACCATAAATCGCACACATGGGCAGTGATGCGCACTTGGGCACGAGGCAGAGGTGACCGTCTTCCTTCTGGGGCTGCAAGAAAAGTTTTGGACCGATGATTCCGGCGGAGATCCTTCGACGCTCAAGTCAGCGATATGAAGAACAGGAATTTTTTAATGAAAGAATAGAGATTGAGCCCTCCCCCTTCCCTCGTTGTGAGTCAGGGTCTCTATATACCTGTTCGGGGTCCCTCTTACCCTTTATTCGCAACAGTTGAATCCTCTCGGATGATTGGCAGTTTTCGGTCCTTTGACGTACCGCAAAGGACGGGTAGTAGGGCCGAACGTGGGGGGTCATGCCTGCCGTTAGTGGCGCCAAGGGAAGGCACGTTCGTTGCCCACGTAACCGAGCACGTTTATAGTGAAGTTATCCGCCACTCTCGAGGGAAGTGGGCCACGTAGCTTGAACGTGGGTGGCCGTTGCCGAAACCGAAGCCAAGGCCGACGCCGAGGCCGAAGCCGAGACGGGAATGGGCCGTGATCGATGCGGAGGTCGAGATGGGCCAGAGCCGACGCCGAGACCGATACCGAGACGGGAATGGGCCATGACCGACACGGTATTCGAGATGGACCGGAGCCGACGCCGAGACCGACACCGAGACGGGAATGGGCCATGACCGATGCGAAGGTCGAGATGGGCCGTGACCGACGCAGAGGTCGAGATGGGCCGAAGCCGATGCCGAAATCGATGCCACGCCGAGACCGAGACCGGTGCCGTGGTCAAAGTGGGCCGCGGCCAACACCAAGATCGAGGTGGGCTGCGGAGGAGATAGGTCGTTGCCAAGGTCGACGTCGTTGCCGAGACCAACGCCGATGCCGTTGCCGAGGCCGACGCCATGGTCGAAGTAGGCCGCGGCCGATGCCAAGATCGAGGTGGGCCGCGGAGGAGATAGGCCGTTGCCGAGGCCGACGCCGTGGTCGAAGTGGGCCGCGGCCGACGCCAAGGTCAAGGTGGGCCACGGAGGAGATAAGCCGTTGACGAGGCCGACGCCGACGTCGTTGCCGAGACCGACGCCGATGCCATTGCCGAGGACGATGCCGTGGTCGAAGTGGACCGTGGCCGATGCCAAGGTCGAGGTGGGCCGCTGCTAAGATGAGCCCAAGGTCGAGAAGAGCGGAGTGCGCCGGACCGTGTGACATTGAGTTTGTGATCCCTCCATCTCGTGGGTCATGTGGTTTGATCAGCCACATCAGCCGAAGGGACATCAGAGGCCAAAGCAGGGCTCCGTCAATTTCCTTCACGGTTCTCTAACGGCGTTGGATCAGCCATATCAGATGCCCTCTTGCCCCTGAGACGAAGCGAGCCCACCCCAGCAAGGCGAAAGGGGCGTTACCTCCCAAGTGGCTGATCCCCACCTGACTTTGGGTCTTCAACTTTTGACATGATGTTTGGATGTGGGTCCCTGTCCACATGCCATGGAGGCAGAGAGCCAGTGAGGCCGCAATGATGCTCCTGAGGCAGAGGGAGCCGTTGAGCCTTTTGAACCCCGGAGGATGACCCGGGAGTCGCTGGGATTCGACCATGCTCGGGAGCCTTTAACCCCGGAGGGTGGCCAGAGAGATGAGAGTCGTCAGGTGCCTTTTTCTTTAAAGAAATTGATCTCCTTCTGCAGAGTTGATGACCTGCCCCCCAGGGAACCATGATAATCGAAGGCAGGGGGGAACTAGTGCTGAAATCCAAGGGCAGCTGGAATGAAATCCACAGGAGGTCCTGGGCTTGGATTGCCGATGCGGAGCCGGGCTTGAGTGTCGAGGGGAGACTCGGGCTTGAGTGTGCCAACGCGGAGCTGAGCTTGGAGTGCCGACGCGAAGCGGGGCTTGAGTGTGCCGACGCGGAGCGAGGCTTGAAAGTGCCGACGCGGAGCGGGGCTTGAGTGTACCAACGTGGAGCCGGGCTTGAAGGTGCCGACGCGGAGCCGAGCTTGGAGGTGCCGACGCGGAGCCGGGCTTTAAGTGCCGATGCAGAGCCAAGCTTGAAGGTGCCGACACGGAGCCGAGCTTGGAGGTACCGACGTGGAGCCGGGCTTTAAGTGCCGGCACAGAGCCGGTCTTTAAGTGCCGATGCGAGGCCGGTCTTTAAGTGCCGACGCGGGGCCGATCTTGAAGTTGCCGATGCAGAACCGGTATTTTTGTGCCGATGCGGAGCTGGTCTTTGGTGCCGACTCGGAGCCGGTCTTTAGTTGCCGGTGCGGAACCGGTCTTTTTGTGCCGACGTGGAGCCGGTCTTTGGTGCCGACGCAGAGCCGGTCTTTAGTTGCCGGTGCGGAACCGGTCTTTTTGTGCCGACGTGGAGCCGGTCTTAAATTGCCGGTGCGGAACCAGTCTTTTTGTGCCGACGCAGAGCCGGTCTTAAGTTGCCGATGTGGAACTGGTCTTTTTTGCCGACGTGGAGCCGGTCTTAAGCTGCCGGTGCGGAACCGGTCTTTTTCTAAGAAATATACTCATCCCAAGAGCATGATAAAACAAGGATATTCTGAATAATACTTTATTAAAGAAACTTAAGCTAATAAAATCAGCAAGCTACTGATAATACCGTCGTAAGTTGTCCGCGTTCCACCTGCGGGGGAGAAGCTTCCCATCTATCCCTTCCACTTTGTACGCTCCATGATGGAGTACTTCCATGACGCGATAAGGTCCTTCCCATTCTGGTGCCAACTTGCCTCCTTCCGTCGGCTTTTCGAGCTGCTGCTCGCCCCCCATGAGATCATGCTATTATTTTTTCCATTGGGCATTGTCGATGCCAGTCTGAGGCGCTGGAGGTGCCGACGTACCCAGGGCAGTGGGATTTCTTCGAACGAACTTGCCCAAGTGACCCTGCTGGACAATCTCTTCAATGGCCATCTTTAAATGGCGGCAGTCTTCAGTGTCATGTCTATAGTCTCGGTGATACCAGCAGTAAAGCTCTTTGTTGCGGGGGTTTACTGACTTTAGGGGACGTGCGCGTTGAAAGTAAGTCTCCTCCTCAATCTCTAGTAGGATGTGGGAGATCGGAACCATGAGAGGAGTAAACTACTCCTTAGGAACCAGCGCCTGGGGCCAGTGGTCAAAGCGACGGGGTGGTTCGGGCTGCCTGGATCGTCCCACAGCTGGTTCCGTGGGTGTCGGCTTCTTATTTGAACTCTTGTCGGCTTTCCTTCTGGACGAGTCAGCCTCGTCGGCGCAGATGTACTTCTGTGCTCGACTTAGAAACTCGGTATAGGAGCCGGGAGGCTTTTTGTCCAGAGAATATGCAAATCTGGAGGGGCGGAGTCCTCGCTTCAATGCTAGGGTAGCGACAGAATCTTCCAAATTATAGACTTCGAGCGCAGCCTCCTTAAATCGAGCTACAAAGTCCTTCAAGGTCTCGTCACTCCTTTGTTGGACGGCAAACAAGCTATCGGCGACTCGAGGGATCTTCCGGCATGCATCAAAGTGAGTCAGGAAAGACTGCTCAAGTTGCCTAAAAGAATTGATACTGCGGGGCAGCAGACAAGAATACCATGCACACGCTGCTTTCCGTAGTGTGGCTGGAAAAGCAACACACAAAAGAGAGTCCGTCGCCCCTTGGACCTGCATGAGGACCTTATAGCTCTCCAAGTGGTCCAGAGGGTCCGTCGTACCGTCATAGGGTCCAGCTGGGGAAGACGGAACCGAGGCGAAACCGGCTCCTCCATGATGCGGCGAGAGAGCGGAGGACGATGATCGTATATCACCTCGTGAGGATTGGCGATTTGACGGCTGAGCTCTTCCAACCGCTGATGATATTCATCGAGCCGCCGCTCAGCCCGACGAGTGGCTCTCCTGTTGATGTCATCTTTAGAAGAGTCAGAGGATGAAGACAGGGAGGCACGGCGATGTGCAGAGTGCACCTGCCGTGGCTCTTTCTCATCATGCTGCCGGTGAAGATAGTCAGAATGACGAGAGCAGGATCATCATCGTTTTGAGGTTTCTCGACAGCGCGGCCTCTGGGATGAGTGGTGGGAGGCTTCCGGGGGAGTTCTACCCTGATGAGGCCGGCTAGCATCATGGCCTTCCTCACGGAACGAAGGGGGTTGTGATGGTTCAGGTACGGCAGTGAAGCAGTGCTCTTGTAACCTTTGCACTACGGTTACCATATCTTGTACTTGATGGGCCAGGGCGTCGAGCCGATCGACCTGGCCAACCGAAGGTGGTGCAGGTGGAACATGGAGGTTATCCTCCGATTGTTCAGCCTGTGGGACACGCTCCGCAGCATTGCTGGTGGAAGCTTCCTGAGCTCGCGTTGTCACCATCGTCTTCCTTACAGAATTAACGGAGTCGCAGGGAGAGTGCGTTGCCTGCCCCCCTTCCTGGCGCACCAATCTGTTGCCGCCAAATCACTTGCGATGAGCGCCGGGTGAGCTGAGATCTCTGCAGGCCTTCGAGAGTATAGAGAGGTCACCGTCTTCCTTCTGGGGCCTACAAGAAAAGTCCCGGACCGGTGGTTCCGGCGAGGACCCTCCGACGCTCAAGTCAGCGATCTAGTGAACAGGAATTTTTTAATGAAAGAGTAGAGATTGAGCCCTCCCCCTCCCCTCGTTGTGAGTCGGGGTCTCTATATACCTGTTCGGGGGTTCCTCTTACCCTTTGTTCGCAACAGTTGAATCCTCTCGGATGATTGGCAGTTTTCGGTCCTTTGACGTGCCGCAAAGGACGGTAGTGGGGCCGAACGTGGGGGGTCATGCCTGCCATTAGTGGTGCCAAGGGAAGGCACGTTCGTTGCCCACGTCGCCGAGCACGTTCATAGTGAAGTTATCCACCACTCTGAGGGAAGTGGGCCACGTAGCTTGAACGTGGGTGGCCGTTGCCGAAACCGACGCCAAGGCTGACGCCGAGGCTGAAGCCGAGACGGGAATGGGCCGTGACCAATGCGGAGGTCGAGATGGGCCGGAGCCGACGCCGAGACCGACACCGAGACGGGAATGGGCCGTGACCGATGCGGAGGTCGAGATGGGCCGGAGCCGAGCCGAGACCGACACCGAAACGGGAATGGACCATGACCGACGCGAAGGTCGAGATGGGCCGTGACCGATGCGGAGGTCGAGATGGACCGGAGCCGATGCCGAAACCGATGCCATGCCGAGATCGAGACCGGCGCCGTGGTGGAAGTGGGCCATGGCCGATGCCAAGATCGAGGTGGGCCGCGGAGGAGATAGGTCGTTGCCGAGGCTGACACCGACGCCGTTGCCGAGACCGACGCCGACGCCGTTGCCGAGGCCGACACCGTGGTCGAAGTGGGCCGCGGCTGACGCCAAGATCGAGGTGGGCCGTGGAGGAGATAGGCCGTTGCCGAGGCCGACGCCGTGGTCGAAGTGGGCCGCGGCCGACACCAAGGTCGAGGTGGGCCACGGAGGAGATAGGCCGTTGCCGAGGCCGACGCCATTGCCGAGACCGATGCCGTTGCCGAGGCCGATGCCGTGGTCGAAGTGGGCCGCGGACGATGCCAAGGTCGAGGTGGGCCGCTGCTAAGATGAGCCCAAGGCCGAGAAGAGCGAAGTGCGCCGGACCGTGTGACATTGAGTTCATGATCCCTCCATCTCGTGGGTCATGTGGTTTGATCAGCTGCATCAACCGAAGGGACATCAGAGGCCAAAGCAGGGCTCCGTCAATTTCTTCACGGTTCTCTAACGGCGTTGGATCAGCCACATCATATATGTATGTATGTATGTATGTATATATATATATATATATATATATATATGTGTGTGTGTGTGTGTGTGTGTGTGTGTGTGTGTGTGTGTGTGTATGTATGTATGTATGTATGTATGTATGTATATATATGTATGTATGTATATATGTATATATATATGTATGTATATGTATATGTATATATGTTTATATATGTATATATATGTATATGTATGTATGTATGTATATATATGTATGTATGTATATATATATATGTATGTATGTATATATGTAGATACATACATACATATATATATATATGTATGTATGTATGTATGTATATATGTATATATATATATGTATGTATATATACATATATACATACATACATATATATATGTATGTATGTATGTACATACACATACATACATACATACATGTATGTATGTATGTGTATGTACATACATACATACATACATGTATGTATGTATGTATGTATGTACAAACATACATACATGTATGTATGTATGTATGTATGTACATATACATACATGTATGTATGTATGTATATATATGTATGTATATATATATATATATATATATATATATATATATATATATATATATATATGTGTGTGTGTGTGTGTGTGTGTGTGTGTGTGTATGTATGTATGTATGTATATATATATAATAAAATTTAAATTTTAAAATCAATAGTTATGATTCATGTTGACCCAATTATTGATTTTGATGATTAACAAAAGACATGAGTATATTCACTATGTTTTCTGACAGATTTAATAAGTGTTTCAGGGGTTAAAAATGTTTAATCATCAAAGGGATAAAGAAATAAGTTTTGAATCAAATTTTAAAAGGAATTTTTCAAAGTTCAGAACTTGGAGTCGACACCCAAATAGTCAGGAGCCAACCCCAAGGCGTATCAGAAGGTTTCTAGATTTTTGGCACGGTCTGGAGTCGACACTCAGAGTTTCGGAGCCGACTCCAACCTGAGATATAGAGAAGTGCATTCTGTTTCAGTTTCCGGAGCCGACACCTAGAATTGGGAGCCGACACCTGAGAGTTCGGGAGCCGACACCTAAGTTTCTGGAGCCGACTCTAACCTGAGAATAGAGAGCGTATTTTATGGACATTTCTGGAGCTGACACTCTTGGATACCAGAGTCGACTCTCGAAAGCAACGAGCTGATACTTAACTTTCTCGGAGCCGACTCCTCAACAAACTTTTTCTTTGCTATTTTGGATACCCGATCTGGAGCCGACACCTAAAAAGTTGGAGCGAAATCCAACCTGTCAGGAACGGATTTTCAATTGTCAGAACGAACTCCAACGGTAACATTTTTTCCACCTAATCGCTAACTGTTATTTTTCTTTGTGTGTAGGAGTATCCAAGCATCTCACAACGGCTATATCTCCCACCTAAACCTTGGATTAAGATATCTATAAAAGGAGGAATATCTGTCCATTTTAAAAAAAAAGGAAGAAAAAAAAAGGAGAGAACATAGCAAGAAAAAGAGAGAAAATATTCAGAAAATACTGAGAAAGAAAGAAAGAAATCAATAGGAAATACTCTGAGCTTAAGTCTATCAATCCCAGAAAATTTCAAAGAGAAATCCATAAGCTTCTCAAGATCAAATCAAGGAGATTTCCAACATTTGAAGAGAGAAAGCAAAAGTCCCAAATCCTCAACTTCTCTACTGCGTAAAGAAACTGAGCTGAGGCTGATTCAATCTTTCAAAGGAGAAGAGGAAAAAAAGAAAAGAAGAAAAGCATACATTCAAAGAGCTTCAATCAGGCTTTTCTTACCCTATTTATTTTATTGAATAGCTGCTCACTTAAGGAGCTGTTTAAGTGTTGTTTTGAAATCTTTATTGTTTTCAAACTATTGTTTGCTAATTCAATCAGGGGATTAAATTAGTGGAGGTAGTATACCTCGGGACAAGCTAAAGATAGCTTGTGTTTGGGTTTTGTGCTGGTGAGCCCGGTAAAACCAGCTGGGTTCATTGTGATCCTGGAGGAAACAATAAGTTTTGAGTTGTGAGCTTGTAAAACAACTCGGCTGTAATCAAGATGATTATAGTGTGGGCCCAAGTGCTACTTGAGAGTGATGTAGGTGTTGGATACACCGAACCACTATAAAATCTTTGTGTTTGTCATGCTTTATCTCTTTGTCTCTTCCTATCTCATTATTTGAACCTAGCATTTATCTTGCACTCAATCTCCTTTATTTCAAAGCACATAATTTTAAAAAGCTAAATTTTTAAGAACCCAATTCACCCCCCCTCTTGGGTTGCCATCTGGGCCAACAATTGGTATCAGAGCTTGAGCTCATTATTTATTTGATCAAACAATCAAGAGCTAAAGATCCAAATGGTAGCTCAAGCTAGATCTTTATTTGCTGAAGGTCCTTCTACAAATAGACCTTCTTTATTTAATGGTTCAAACTACTCTTATTGGAAAGCTAGAATGATAATTTTTATTCAAGCTTTAGATTATGAACTATGAGTGTAATCACTAATGGACCTAGCACACCCACACACATAGTAGATGGTTCAATAGTTCCTAAACCCGAAAGGGATTGGAATGAGAATGATAGGAAAATGGCTCAGCTCAATGCTAAGGCCATGAATGTTTTATATTGTGCATTAGATGCTAATGAGTTTAATAGAATTTATACATGTATTTTCGCAAAAGAAATTTGGGACAGATTAGAAGTTACCCATGAGGGTACTAATCAAGTCAAAGAATCAAATATTAATATTCTTGTTCATAAACATGAATTATTTAGCATGGAACAAACTGAATCTATAACCTGCATGTATACAAGATTTACTGATATTGTGAATGGTTTAAAGAGTCTTGGCAAGACCTATACTAACTATGAGTTGGTTCGTAAAATCCTTAGATCTCTTCCAAGGACATGGGAAGGAAAGGTGACTGCAATCCAAGAAGCCAAGGACCTCAATACCTTACCTTTGGAGGAGCTACTTAGATCACTAATGATTCATGAGTTAACCATGAAACAGCATATAGAGGAAGACGTCAAGAAGAAGAAAACAATTGCCCTCAAAGCTGTAAAAATTGAAAAAAGTAGTAGTGATGAAGAAGATGATGAGGAGGAGGAGACTGCACTCCTTGCTAAGAAATTTAAAAGATTTATGCAAAGAAAGAGACCCTTGCACAAGAAAAAATTTGGAACAAAGATGAAAGGTGAAAAAGAAAAAGAAAAGGACAAGGATAAAGAGAAAGACCCCCTCATATGCTATGAATGTAAGAAATCGGGGCACTTTAGATATGACTGTCCTCAATTAAAAAAGGGGTACAAGAAAAAGAAAAAGGCATATGTTGCAACATGGAGCGATAGCGAGGAATCCTCTTCGGAGGAAGAACAGAAAGAGGTTGCAAACATTTGTTTTATGGTAAAAGACGATGAGGTAAGTACCGAAACTCATGACTTTACCTTTGATGCATTTAACGAACTAGTTAGTGATTTTAAAGTTTTGAAAAAGAAAAAAAAATCTTTGAAAAATGATAATTTAAATCTTGTCAAAGAAAAAGATAAACTAACCCATGAAATTAAAGAATTGAAATCTGAAAATAAGAATTTACTAAAAGAAAAATAATCAATTTCAAATGAAAATGTCAATTTAAAGATAGAAGTTGATAAATATAAAAATATAGTTGATAAATTTACATATAGCTTTGAAAAACTTAATTTGTTATTGAGTAATCAAAGAGCTGTATTTGATAAGGCTAGATTAGGTTATAGGCCTAACAATAAACAAAAGTATGTTAAAAATTTCTTTAGAAAGGAACATGAGAAAAATGAGGTGTCATGTTATTACTGTAACAAGAAAGGACACAAAGCCTATGAATGCAATTTTAAAAAAATCAATAAGAATTTAAATATTAAAGGAAAGAAAATATGGGTTCCAAAAGGAACAATCTTTGTTGCTACTAACCATGAAAGACCCAAGAAAGCTTGGGTACCTAAACAAAAGTTTGATTACTTTGTAGGAGTGTCTTGCAGCCAAAAGATCAAAACGAAAGTGGTATCTTGATAGCGGCTGCTCAAGGCACATGACGGGTGACAAGGATCAATTCATCATCCTTGAGGATAAAAGAGGAGGAGTAGTAACCTTCGGAGATAACGGCAAAGGCCAGATTATGGGCTTTGGTAAAATTCAGATAACTCCCTCCACTTTTATTGAAAATGTTCTTTATGCAGATGGTTTAAAGCATAATTTAATTAGTATTAGCCAATTGTGTGATAAATGTTTCAAAGTTTCATTTGAAGCTTATATCTGCACTGTTTCTAATCCTATTGATAATAGCATTATATTTACTGGAAGTAGAAATGGCAATGTATATTTAATTGATCTAGACAATCTGTCTACTAATAGTCATTGCTTAGTTGCTGATAATGCTAATATAAATAAGATTGGATGGTTATGGCATCGTAGATTAGGTCATGCAAGCACACACTTGATTTCAAAATTAATTAGAATGGATTTAGTTAAAGGACTTCCAAAGTTAGATTTTGAAAATAACAGAATTTGTGATGCATGTCAATTTGAAAAACAAACTAGAAACTCTTTCAAATCCAAGAATGTTGTTTCCACTTCTAGGCCACTAGAGCTACTTCACATGGATATTTTTGGATCAACTAGAACCACTAGTTTAGGAGGAAAGAAATATGGTCTTGTGATAGTAGATGATTATTCTAGATTCACTTGGGTATTATTTTTAGCTCATAAGGATGAGACTTCCTCAATATTTCTGAAATTCTTCAAGAAAGTCACTAATGAGAAAAACACCACCATAGTGTCTCTTAGAAGTGATCATGGCACAGAATTTGAAAATCACTTATTTAAAAATTTTTGCATTGAACATTGCATTAATCATAACTTTTTTGCACCTAGAATACCACAACAAAATGGAGTTGTAGAAAGAAAGAATAGAACTTTAGAAGACATGGCCCGTACCATGCTATGTGAAAGCAACCTACCAAAATACTTTTGGGCGGAAGCTATAAACACGGCATGTTACATCCTTAATAGAGCTTTAATTAGGCCAATTCTTAAGAAAACTCCTTATGAATTATGGAATAATAGGAAACCTAACATTATATATTTTCATGCATTTGGTTGTAAATGTTTAATTCATAATAATGGTAAGGACAACTTAAGAAAATTTGATGCAAAATTTGATAAAGGCATATTCTTAGAATATTCAACAACTAGTAAAGCCTTTAGAGTATTTAACAAAAGGAACTTAATAGTAGAAGAATCTATTCATGTAGTTTTTGATGAATCCTTAGCATCAAGTTCAGAAAAGATTGATGATGAGGAAGATATAAATTTGCTAGAAAGAGATATTGAAATATTAAATATAGATGTATCTTTAGATCATGAACAAGAAGCTAAAGATGATGATTCCACTAGGGTTAATGTTATTGATACTACTCGCAATGATGTAGATCTGCCTAGAGATTGGAGATATGCTTATGGTCATCTTAAGGAATTGATTATAGGTGATCCATCTAAAGGTGTAAGAACTAGATCATCCATTAGGAATATCAATAATTATCTTGCATTTGTATCTCAAATTGAACCTAAAACTATAGAAGAAGCTGAAAAAGATAGTAATTGGATGCTAGCTATACAGGAGGAATTAAATCAATTTACTAGAAATAATGTATGGTCCTTAGTTGATAGACCTAAAGGTCATTCAGTCATAGGATCTAAATGGGTATTTAGAAATAAA
>UESW01004910.1:53845-150964 GCA_900491605.1 Calamus simplicifolius
TCCAGCTCGCGAGTTCCTGCTGATCTTCCTCCCGAGCGTTTACAGGAGCTTCGCAGATCTATTGCAGAGGAGGTTCGGCAGGAGGTCGAGCAGGATTTTGAGGATCGTATGCGAGGCCGGGATCAGGAGGTTGCAGACATGCGAGATGAGATGCATTATTTGTGAGAGAGATTACGCTTGTCGGGATCTGGTTAGCTGCTCGCATCAGCCTCCACGTGATCATTCAGATTCTTGATGTATTTTTTCTTTACTTTTTATGTGTTGAACATAGAAACTTCAAAATTTTAATATATTAATTTTTTAAAAAATTTAATGATGAATGTTTTGATTAATATTAGTGTTTCGATCAATATTTTTATAAATTTAACCATTTTAATTTTTAATATTATATATATTTTTAAAAAAAATTTTAATTAGCAACGCATTAGCGACTGAATTTGCATCGCTAATATTTCTAAAATATTATTAAATATTACGACGCAAGGAACTGGAGTCGCAATATTGTGATGCAATGAATGTGTCACAATATTAAATTAACCATTTTAATTTTTAATTTTTTCTATTTTTTTTAAAAAAATTTAATTAGCAACTGAAATTGCGTCGCTAATATTTCTAAAATATCATTATTAAATATTGCGATGCAACGTCTTGGCATCGCAATATTACGATGCAACGTCTTGGCATCGCAATATTGCGACGCATTCGACGCATTTGAATGCGTCGCATATGCGACGTAATGAATACGCCACAATATTAATTTAATCATTTTAATTTTTAATATTATATTTTTTTAAAAAAATAATTAGCAACGCATTAGCGACTGAAATGGCATCGCTAATTTTTTAAATATTATTATTAAATATTGCGACGCAACGACCTTGCGTCGCAATATTGCGACGCAACGACCTGGCGTTGCAATATTGCGATGCAATCGTATGCATCGCTGAGAGTCGCTATTTAGTGACGCAATTGCAACAAAATTCATTATGTGACTAAAGTTGCAGCGATGCCATAATTACGTCGCTAAAGCCAGTTTAGTGATGCATTAGTGACGCATTTTGGCGTCGCTAAAATTAATTTCTGTTGTAGTAGAAGAGGGGGAGATTCTGGCCATCACAGAGGCAGTCATGGTGGTCCTGAACCTCGAGGAAGAGACCCTGCCGCCGCAGATTTGGCTGAGGTAGGGCAGGTTGTCGTTGCTAGTGGCCCTCCGGCTTTTGCCGAGCTGAAGGTGGAGAGGGATCCCCCGTCCCCGGGGGAGTGGGAGGCGGTAGTAAAAAGGGCCGATGCCGGAGCGAAGAGGGCCGGCAAGCACAGGCCAAGCCGGGAAGCTCATCCCGGGTGATCCGCACACCATTCAGCCCGGCGACCAATTGATGAGATGCCGGAGTGACCACAGCGACCGGCACCCAGGCTGTCCTCCATGGAGGACGCTGGGGAGGCCGCGTCCTTCTGTCGAGGGCTCGGTCTTCACAGATCGATGCAGAGATGGGACAGCAGTCCCACGCTGGGATCCTTGACATGGTACTTGTATCGGTGCTCCATGTAACTTTTCGACTTTGTTCCTTTTGATGTACTTTGATTAGCTTGTGGTTGACAAACCCTTTGGTGCAGTTGGCCAACAGGGCCCTTGCCCTTCGCCAGGCAATGTCCCACTCAGGGGACGTGCTCGGGTGCAGCCAGGGGAGGGTCGATAAGTATAAGAAACAGTGCCAAACGCTGTCCGAGAAGCTCACTCGACAGCAGGAGGAGGACCTGGGCGGCCGGGTGAAAGAGGTGGAGAGTCGGGCCGAAATTGAAGGCGGCCAAGCTTCCGCGGCCGAGACCAAGCTGGCACTAATATCATCCAGGCTAAAGGCGCCCGGAATAAGAATAGAGGAGCTGGTCTACCAGCTCCAACATACGGAGGCCGGGCCGATGCGGCTGCGGACGAGGCCCGAGCCGCAATGGAAGGGCCACCGCAGCGGAGATGGCGGCGATCGAGGTGAGCCACGAGCGGGCTGGGGCGGTGGCCCACGCTCATGAAGCCAGTGCCCATGCCGAGGAGGCTGAGAGCTGGGCCTAGGAGGCCGAGGCGCAAGCCAGGAGGCTGAGGCCCGAGCTAAGAATGTCGTTGCCAATTCAAGGCTTCAGCGGAGTTCGAGCAAGAAGTCATTGAGGCTAGCCTTGATGCCTATGCGAAGGGCTTTGACCTTTGCAAGGCAAAAGTTTCTGCAGCCCTCAATATCAGTAGCTCCGACCTTGAGAAGATCCAGCCCGAGGATCTCGACGGTGAGAATTCAGAGGAAGAGGCGATCGGGGAGAACCAGGGCCGAGCGGGACCTGAGATACTTGTATTTTCCTCTTTTTTCTGTATTTTGCACTTTTCTTCTGCAACTGACCTCGGGTCAGATTTTGTAACTTGCTAAAAATTATCAATGAAAAGGCCTTTTTTCCAAGATGTTCTTCGTGCCTTGTCTATTTTCTTTATCTTCCTTTCCTGCAGTAGTCTTGCGCACTTAGGCTTGATAGTGATCACACAAGTCCACGAAGACCTGCACCGCTAGTCAAGTTCACGGTCCATCAGGTCCCCGCCGGGTAAGTAGGATAGTTAATCGCCAGACGCAAGGGAAACCTGGATGGGCCTGGGCGGCTTTTGGGAACATCTTAGGACTTTGCGTATGAACTTTGGGGAACAGCTTGAGTGGGTGCAAGGCTATCAGACCCACGAAGATGCCTCGGGGGTTGATTCAGAAGGCGGCTCGGGCAGATACGGACTGTTGGGGATGGTGCAGAACCAGGCAATGTCCCATTGGCCATGATGCCGCCGAGCCCTTTTTGAACCACCTCAAGGGTTTTGTATGCCCGAGGGCGACTCAACTAGGTACAGAGCTTTAGGGACTTGAACCGACTCGAAAGCACCTCCGTGCCGGGCCAAGTAGTGTCCCATGAGCCGTGATGCTGGCGAGCTCCTTTTGAACCACCTCGAAGGTTTGTGTGCCGTCCGAGGGATGACTCGACCGGATACATAGCTTTTAGGGACTTGAACCGACTCGGGGACACCTCTATGCCGGGGCCGAGTGGTGCCCCATGAGCCGTAATGCCAGCAAGCTCCTTTTGAACTGCCTCGGGGGTTTGTGTGCCACCCGAGGGGTGACTCGACCATGTACAGAGCTTTTAGGGACTTGAACCGACTTGGAGGCACCTTCATGCCAGGGCCGAGTGGTGTCCTATGAGCCATGATGCCAGCGAGCTCCTTTTGAACCACCTCGGGGGTTGTGTGCCGCCCGAGGGGCGACTCAACTGGATACAGAGCTTTTAGGGACTTGAACCGACTCGAGGGCACCTCCGTGCCAGGGCCAAGTGGTGTCCCATAAGCCGTGATACCGACGAGCTCCTTTTGAACCATCTCGGGGGTTTGTGTGCCATCCGAGGGATGACTCGATCGGGTACAGAGCTTTTAGGGACTCAAACCGACTCGGGGGCACCTCTGTGCCGAGGCCGAGTGGTATCCTATAAGCCGTGATGCCAGCGAGCTCCTTTTGAACCGCTTTGGGGGTTTGTGTGCCGCTCGAGGGATGACTCGATCGGGTACATAGCTTTTAGGGACTTGAACCGACTTGGGGGCACCTCCGTGCCAAGGTCGAGTGATGTCCCGTGAGCCGTGATGCCGGTGAGCTCTTTTATGAGATCTGGCCTTCGAACATGAGGAAGAATCGGGTATGGTATTAAAGGAGACCCTTTATTGCTTCATTATATGGGGAGATACACTATTGATAGTATCGGCGAAGGTTGTCTGCATTCCAGGTACGCGGGATGGGTCGTCCGTCGAGCTCTTTGATCCGGTATGCCCCTTGGTGGAGCGTCTCGGTGACACAGTAAAGACCTTCCCAATTGGGGGACAGTTTGCTCCCCTCCATAGGCTTGGACACCTCAGCCTTCCTTAGAATCAGATCCCCAGGGCGGAATGCTTTGGGATGCACCCGGGCATTGTAATATTTGGCTGCCCACTGGCGGAAGGTTGCCATCCGTAGTCGTGCTCGATCGTGCACTTCGTCGATGAAGTCAAGGTTGGCTCTTATCAGGGCGAAGTCATTTTCTTCGCTGTAGGACTCAACGCGTGGGCTTGGCAGGCTGATCTCGACGGGGATGACCGCCTCGGATCCGAAGATGAGGCTAAAGTGGGTCTCGCCCGTCGGGGCCCTTGGGTCGTGTGGTAGGCTCAGAACACACTGGGAAGCTCTTCCATCCACCGGCCCTTGGATCCATCCAACCGAGTTCTAAGTCCTCTGAGAATGGTACGATTCATGACCTCAGCCTCCTTGTTAGTCTGTGGGTGGCCAACTGTCGGCAGTTCAGTGCAGAAGTCTTGAATGTGGTGTTGTCGAACTGTCGGCCATTGTCGGTGACGAGGGTATGAGGCAGGCCGAAAAGGCATATGATAGACTTTTAGAAGAAAGCTTTGACCTTGCTCTCAGTGATTTTGGCTAGGGCTTCGACTTTGACCCATTTGGTGAAGTAGTCGATGGCGATGAGCAAGAACCTCCGTTGGCTTGAAGCCAGGGGGAATGGTCCAAGGATGTCCATGCCCCCACTGGGCGAAGGGCCACGGGGCCAAGAGTGGGCTCAAGGGGACGGATGGCTGACACTGAATATACATGTGGCACTGGCAGTCATAGCACTTCTGGACTAACTTGGCAGCGTCCTACCTCATAGTGATCCAGAAGTATCTTTGACGGAGGAGGGCCTTTTGAGCCAGAGACCTGCCCCCCAAGTGATTTCCACAGATGCCTTCATGGATTTCTCTAAGAATGTAGTCGGCGTCAGCAGGTCCTACACATTTAAGCAGGGGTAGGAGAATGATCTTCTGTATAGCCATCCACCTAGGAGGGTAAACTTGAAAGCTCTCCACTTGCAACCTAGCTTCGTCGTGGTCAGCGAGGAGGGTGTCGTCCGTAAGGTAGCAGATGTAGGCATCCATCCAAGTCGGCTCTTGGGTAAGTGGCAGGACCTCCTCTTTGTCTTCAATGCTGGGCCTCTCTAGGTGCTCAATGTAAGCGTCCCTTGTGATGTCGTCGATGGAGGTGGCCAAACAGGAGAGGGTGTTGGCCTTGGCATTCTCACTTTGAGGGATGTAGCTAATGCTAAAGTAGGTTAGTGGAGAGACAAAGAGTCGAACCTTGCCCAGGTACTGAGCCATTGTGGGGTTACGCACCTCGTACTCTCCGTTGTCCGAAGATGAGTTGCGAATCAGTGAAGGCTCTGAGCTGCTTTATTCCAAACTCCTGGGCGAGCCTTAGCCCTACCAACAGGGCTTCGTACTCAGCTTGATTGTTCATGGCTTTGAACAAAAACTGAAGGGCACACTCCACCTTCTCTCCGTCTGGGCCTGCAAGGATGAGGCCGGTGCCGCTTCCTTGGGAGTTTGAGGTGCCATCCACGTGGAGGATCCAGGACTCCTTGTCGTCACCTGGCTCGGCATCAGGCTGTTGCATGGGATCCTCCTTGACCGACTTCTCCACCCATGTGAATTCAACCAGGAAGTCAGCCAGGACTTGGGACTTCAGGGCCGATCTTGCCTGAAAAGTGAGGTCGAACTGTTCCAGCTTAATGGCCCATTTTGCAAGTCGGCCTGAGGTGTCCGGGTGAGCCAGAATGGCTCGGAGAGTCTGATCCATGAGCGCCACGATAGGGTGAGCTTGGAAATACAGGCAGAGACATCGGGCGGAGACAATCAAGGCGAAGATGATCTTTTCTGTCTTGAAGTACCTAACTTCTGCATCGTGAAGCACCTTACTCATGTAGTAGACAGGCTTCTGGGTTCCATCAGCATCAAGACGCACCAGAACATAATTGAAAGCTTCTGGAGAGGTGGCAAAATAGAGAAAAAAATTTTCTCCATCCTTTGGGTTCGATAGGAGCAGCGGGGAGGATAGGAATGCCTTCAACCCGTTGAAGGCCTTCTGACAGTCGTCCGTCCACTCGAAATTGTTGACCTTCTATAGGGCTTTGAAGAAGGGCAAGCACCTTTCAGCTGACTTAGAAAGGAAACGGCTTAGGGCCGCCACCCTCCCTGTGAGTCACTGCACCTCCTTCTTGCTGGTCGGAGGCCTCATGTCGAGGATGGCGCTGATTTTATCTGGGTTTGCCTCGATCCCCCGCTAGGTCACCATAAAGCCTAATAACTTGCCTACTGTGATGCCAAAGGCACACTTCTTTGGGTTCAGTTTGACTTGAAAGCGGCGAAGATTGTTGAAAGTTTCTTCCAAATAGGAAATATGGTCAGAGGTGCGGGCGCTCTTTGTCAGCATGTCGTCCACGTAGACTTTCATGTTTCGACCCAGTTAATCTTGGAAGACTTTGTTCATCAGCCTTTGATAGGTCGCCCCACGATCTTGAGGCCCAAGGGCATTACTTTGTAGCAATAAATGCCTTTCTCCATAATGAAGGAGGTATGCTCCTTATCGTTTGGGTCCATCTTTATCTGGTTGTACCTTGAGAAAGTGTCCATGAAGCTGAGAAGCTCATGGTCGAAGGTGGAATTCACCAGTTGGTCGATTCGGGGCAGAGGGAAACTATCCTTTGGCATGCCTTATTAAGGTTGGTGAAGTCGATGTAGATTCTTCAGCTTCCATTTGCTTTTCACACCATGACTACATTAGCCAGCCAGCTGGGATAATGTGCTTCTCGGATATGACTGGTGCCAAGCAATTTGTTGACCTCCTCGTCGATGGCCTTTTGCCGCTCGGAAGCAAAGCTCCTCTTCCTTTGGTGAACCGGGCAGTACTTCGGATCGATGTTAAGCTTGTGGGTAATTACCTCCAGAGGGATACCGGGCATGTCGGATGTCGACCAGGAAAATATGTTCGAGTTGGCCCGCAGGAAAGTCAGGATACGGTCGCAGTCCTCTGGATGGAGGAGTCCACCGATACGCACAGTCCTTATCGGGTCGTCTCCTAGGGGAAAAGTTAAGAGCTGCTCGGCCAGCTCTCCTCCTTTGCTAGACTCCCTGGGGTCAAGTGCCTCTGAGGCCGGCTCAGCCTCCTGAGGACTCGATGATGCATGGTAGCAAGGCAGGACCGGGCTGATCTCACCCTGCATTTTGCCGATCCCGCTGCTAGCGGAGAACTGCATGAGGAACCACCGGGTGAAGATGACCACGTCCAAAAGATTGAGGCCCGGTCGTCCGAGGATGGCATTATATGCCAGGGGATTTGCACGATCAGAAATTTCATGATAACTGTGCTTTGGCATGGCGGCGTTCCGGCCGTCACAGGCAAGGAGATTTCACCTTCAACCCTCACCAAGTCCCCAGTGAATCCAACTAGAGGAGCCACCATGGGCTGGAGAGAATCAACAGATAAACCCATCCTAACAAATGCATCATAAGTAAGGATGTCAGCTGAGCTGCCACTATCAACTAAGATCCTTTTTATAGGGTGCTTGGCGATCGTCATTGAGACGGCAACGCCTTCATTATTTACATTTTCTACAACTACCGACCTCCCCCGGGAACTACATTATATGGCGCTTCCTCCCCCCTAGGCCACTTAGATGAAGAAGCTACCCTCCAGGAACCATTCCGACTGTCTGCTCCATAGGGGTGTTATCGATGGCAGCTTGAGTAGGTGGGGGCCCCATGAGAGCCAGCGCTAGTGGGGGCGCTTTATGGACATACTTCCCGAGGTAGCCCCGCTGGATGAGCTCCTCGATGGCATGCTTCCAGCTGTAGCAGCTATCGGTGTCATGGTCGTAGTCTCGATGGAAACGGTAATAACAGCTTTTGTCGCGGGAGAAGCCCTTCTTCATGGGAGGAGGTCGGTGGAGGTAGGGTTCGTCCTCGATCTCCATAAGAATATGAGAGCGAGGGGCGAGGAGAAGCGTGAGTTTGCTTTCTAGAGGGGCAAGGCTCCGATGCCTGTTGTCTAGTTGGTGGGGTGGCTTGGGCCGCTGCGGGCGAGAGGATCCGCTTGGCTCGGGATGGGCAGGCTTTCGGCTGGACCCTCTTACGGACTCCCGATGGGTGAGGTCGGCCTCAACCGCACATATGTACTTTTGGGTTCGGAGGAGAAGGTCGAAGTAGGAGCCGGGGGGCTTCTTGTCTAGGAAGAAAGTGAAGCAGGATGGAAGGAGTCCCCACTTCAATGCCAACGTCACCATTGCGTCGTCTAGGTGGTAGACTTCGAGGGCGGCGGTCTTGAATCGGGCCATGAAGTCTTGAAGTGACTCTTCTTCCTTCCGGTGCATGGAGAAGAGGCTGTCAGCAACCCTCAGGATCCTTCGACATGCATCGAATGCACCAAAAATGCCCTTTCCAGCTCTTGGAAGGAATCGATGCTATGAGGGGATAGATGGGTGTGCTAGGCGTGGGCGGCTTTCCGCAGGGCGGCAGGGAAAGCCTTGCATAAGAGGGCATCCGTAGCCCTCTGGACTTGCATCAGGGCCTTATAACTCTCGAGGTGGTCGAGGGGATCCGTCGTACCATCATACGGATCCAGCTGAGGGAATCAAAATCTGGAGGATATGGGTTCCTCCAATATCCAACGGGTATAGGGAGGGCAAGTGTCATACTCCTCCTCCGGCTAGTTGTTGATCTTTCTGGCGAGCTTGTCCAGCCGCCGATGGTACTCATCCAAGTACTCCTCCGCCTGGCGGCTGATCATTGGGGCCCTCCTGGATGGCTCAGAGGATGAGGAAGAAGATGGAGAATAATATGGGAGGTGAGACCTCCGCCTTGGCTCTCCCTGGCGTCGAGGCTTTGGGGAGAACTTTCTTGGATCACGGTCGGGAGATCGTAGCCTCTTGAGGGGCTCATGACGAGATCTTCTAGGAGAGGCCTGACAATGGTCGGCCTCTCGCTGGGGAGAGCCTCCCCTCACAGACTGCTGGCTAGCAGAAGGCGGAGCAGTCTGGTGCTGGGTAGCCATGGACTGGTGCTTCTAGAGCCCGTGGACCATGGCAGTGAGGGCTTGAACTTGTTGGGTAAGGGCCGCCAGCTGATCATGTGGGGCAGCTGCTTTTGGTGGCGGGCAGACGACGGGAGGATCGATGGTAGGAAGGTTGACTTCCTGTTGCCTAACCGGTGGAGGATGCCCCCCTGGGTAACCGGTAGAAGCGTCTTGAGCCCACGTTACCACCATTGTTCAGTGGACAAAGGGGGGAACACTCATAAGAGAATGCTATAGGGTCACATCTTCCTTCTTTCCCCCTTTCTGGCGCTCCAATCTGATGACGCCTGATCATTGATCTTGAGCATGGAAAAGTAGAGCTAGCTTGCTGACGGATCCACACGAAGCGGGGTGACCTGCAAGAAGTCCCAAGACCAGAGGAAGCTTCGGTGGAGACCCTTTGACGCCCAAGTTAGCAACCGAGGCCACAGCTGAAGAGGAGCTCAAGAGAGCTCCCTAGGGGCAGAAAGAGCTACGAGAGTTGGAGTCCTTCTGGGGTGAAAGTGTAAGTGAGCACTTATGTTCACCTACCTGGGTCTCGAGTGGACCTACCCTTTTATAGGTAGTTGACACTTGCATGGGGATTAGCCATGTGAAGTTCTATGAGGAAGAGATGTCTGCAGAACACGTGGAAGTTACATGAATTTGGGCTGATCGGTAGGTCTTGTCCCATCGGAGAGGGGGAACCGGTGGTTGGTGGGCCAAGTCCTATCAGGCGGCGAGGCCAGGCGGTAGGTGGGCCTGGTCCCATCGGCGGCGAGGCCAGGCAGTAGGTAGGCCTAGCTATGTCAGGCTGCGTGGGTCAGAGAGTTGGCGGGCTGAACGGTTGGGACCATCTTGGAGAAGCGGGACCAAGGAGAGGCCGACTTGGAGAAGTCGGGGCCGCCTCAGCTTAGCTGAAGAGGCCGGGGCCGACGAGGGTCGCCGGGGCCAATGCGGAGGAGCCGGGGCAGATGCGGGTCCAACTTGAAGAAGTCGGGGCCGCCTCAGCTTGGCTGGAGAGACCGGGGCCGACGAGGGTTGCTGAGGCCGACGTAGAGGAGCCGGGGCAGATGCGGGTCTGACTTGAAAAAGTCGGGGCCGCCTCGGCTTAGCTGGAGAGGCCGGGGCCAACGAGGGACATCGGGACCGATGCGAAGGAGCCGAGGCAGACACGGGTCCGACTTGAAGAAGTCGGAGCCACCTCGGCTTACCTGGAGAGGCCGAGGCCGACGAGGGCCATCGGGGCCGATAAGGAGGAGCCGGGGAAGACGCGGGTCCGACTTGAAGAAGTCGGGTCTGCCTCGGCTTAGCTGGAGAGGCCGGGGCTGACGAGGGTCGCTGGGCCCGACGCGGAGGAGCCGGGGTGGACGCGGGTCTGACTTAAAGAAGTCGAGGCCACCTCGGCTTGGCTGGAGAGGCCGGGGCCGACGAGGGTTGCTGAGGCTGACACGGAGGAGCCGAGGCAAACACGGGTCCGACTTGAAGAAGTCGGGGCCGCCTCGGCTTAGCTGGAGAGGCCGGGGCCGACGAGGGTCGCCGGGGCCGATGCAGAGGAACCAAGGCAGACGTGGGTCCGACTTGAAGAAGTTGGGGCCGCCTCGGCTTGGCTGGAGAGGCCGGGGCCGATGTGCTCATGCCACTTATTTAATTTTGCCATGATTGCTTACGTAGTTTCATCAGCCATATCAGAATGGATGCTACAATTGCTCCAAAGGGTTTGAAGGCAAGCCTTATCTACAAGTTTGAAGGCCAGGAAGCTATTATTGCTCTTGCCCGCGGAGGATGTATGGTGATGGTAACGTCGACGGAAGGGATTAAAATCTATGAAGCTGGTCCTGTACGTAATTCTAGTTAATGTGACAATTCTTCTTAATTTGTCCATTTGCTATCATTGTTGTCGGTTATAACAGACCCAGGACAACCTAATATGTCACTGTTACTTGTGACAAATCAAAGATGAATTGTTTGGTTAGGCTCCATTTGTCTCCACAAGGAGCAGGCCAGATTCCTTTAAGGTCTGTTTGGATTTTTAGAGGAAATTAAAAGAAAGGACAGTCTAATATGTCACCATTTCTTATCACAAATCAAAGATGAATGGTCTAAATATTGGGCTCCATTTGTGTCCACAAGTAGTTAGTCAGATTTCTTAAGGTCTATTTGAATTTTTAAAGGAAGAAGAAAAAACAGTCTAATATGTCACTGTTTCTTATGACAAATCAAAGATGAATGGTCTAGTTGGGCTTCATTTGCGTTCACAAGTAGCTGGTGAGATTCCTTAAGGTCTGTTTGGATAAGAAGGAAAGGAAAAGAAAATTTACGTAAATAGACAAGCAACTTAGCTTCTAGTTGGCTAGTTTATCTAGCTCAGTGCTTCAAGCCTCAATTAATCTGTTAGTGGACTGTTTCTAGATAACCCTGTTGCAATGCTTCAAGTCTTATTTAATGTGTTAGTGAACTAGATCCATGTGATCTTAAAAAGATGAATCCAGATTAATTAGTACGAAGTATGTGACCTTGAGTTATAACTCTTTAAACTTATGATATCATTTGTAATACTCCAAGCTCATCTGCTAAGTTCAAACATGTTAATAGATCCGATTCATATTATAAATTTCAACTTCTGTTGATTGGGACTTGCAAATATCCGATCAGATTCCTGTCTCTCTCCAACTATAATCCTGTGTTTGGATAGAGAAAAAAGTAGGAAGAAAAGAAAACTAGAGAAAAAATAAGGGAGAATGAATTTACCTTGTTTAGATGGAGAAAAAGTAGAGAGGAAAGAAAACTAGAGGAAAAACAAAAGAGAAAATAAAATTTACCTTGTTTGGATAGAGAGAAAGTAGGGAGAAAAGGAAACTAGAGGAAAAAAGGGAAAAAAAGTAGTGGCTCCACCTAAAGTTTTCTCTAAATCGGAGAGATTTCGGAGAGAAAACTCAAGGGTGCTCTTTTATTTTTTTCATTCCTGACCCTTCCAAGAAAAAAACTGATACATTTTTTAATCATTTGTAATGAGGGCATTGTTGTCATTATAAAATATCAATTTTTCTTTTCTCTTTATTTTCTTTCACTTATCCAAACAGAAGGAGAGAAAATATTTTTTCTCTACTTTTCTCTTCTCTCCATGTTCTCTTCCTCCATTTTTTTTTCTTCCTACTTTTCTCTTCATCCAAACAGAGCATGTATTTGAAAAGACTAAAGAAAAAGACGTAGTAATAGGCGCGGGACAACTTGGGCAACGACGTGAAAGTCTTGGAATGTGAGGTGAGATTTCTTTACTAATCAATAAATTAAAAAAAGTTGTTATATACTTATAACTTAGGTTTACTTGCTATTCATTAGAATTTACTTGAGTTCTTGAGTCATATGTTTTTGCTCCGCTAATTGATTAATTGAGTTAACAAATAGATTTGAAAGACTTAAAAGTATTACAAATGGTATAAGAGATGATATGAATGCAATGATTTGAATCGAAGATATATTCTGATTAGCTTATGGTATGTGATGATCTCATATTGAATAAAAAAAATGTATGCTTATAACTTAAATTTATTTGTTATTTATTAATTTTTACTTAAATTTTATGTTCATAATTTTAACCGGCTTGAGGCGTTACACTGGCTTATACATAGGATAGGAAGACTTGAAGACTTTGGTAGCTTTCATGGACCAGATCGCTGATGGGAAAGAATCCGTGTACGAGTAAATACTAGCAGACCGTAATACGCAGTGGAATAATAAATAAAAATGCGCAAACCACACAATCACAGAAACACCAAGATTTACGTGAAAAATCCCTTCAAGATAAAGGAAAAAAAAACCACGGGCAAGCCAGAGAAGAAAATCCACTATAAAATAATAAATATCCAAGTCTCAAAGTCCCTTGCCAGAACTTGAGAAACAATCACAAGAGAATAATAGGGATATAAGGATTACGTCACCGAAAAATACGGTCTCCTGCGTTACCTCCTTATTTTCTTCCCTTCTCTTCTTCTTCTTCTCTTGTTTTTCTTCTGCAGCACCTTCACGTGATTCCTGGAGTGGAAGTCCTCCCACATAGTTAAGCACCAAGCAGCAGCCCTTCCTTCTCTTCCCCTAGCAATCCATGCTCCTAGAAAAAAGAAATACCTGCTACATGCTTCTCCTATTTTTTCCAGACGGCTGCTCCTTAAAAAAGAGATAACCAAAAAAGGAAGGCGGCTACTCCTTTTATAAAAGAGAAAGAACAAACCCTAGTAGAAAAAGGAGTAGCGCTCCCTTTTGCCCTAATGGGCTGAATAAGTGGGCCATGGGCCCAACAACCTCCCCCTTCAGCCCATAAGGGAGGCTGTCTCATGCTTCCTTAGTGTGAAATCATGCCGACCAGCTGTCGGCATATCTCTTGCCTTTCTTTTGATAAGGTCTTCGTCAACATGTCTGCCCCATTTTCATCTGTGTGAATTTTCTGAAGCTGTAACTGCTTCTCTTCAAACACATTTCGAATCCAGTGGTATCTCACATCTATATGCTTTGACTTAAAATGAAAAGTTGGGTTCTTGCACAAGTGGATGGCGCTCTGGCTGTCACAATGTACCACATAATTTTTCTGTTTCAATCCCAATTCATGTAAGAATTCTTTCATCCACAGCATCTCCTTACAGACCTCGGTAGCAGCAATATATTCTGCCTCTGTGGTAGAGAGAGCTACACACCTTTGCAATCTGGATTGCCATGACACAGCTCCCCCTGCAAAAGTAAGTATGAAACCTGATGTGGACTTCCTTGTATCAATATCTCTCGCCATATCTGCATCTGTGTAACCAATCAGCACAGCTGGACCACCCCCAAAGCTTAAACAAACTTTGGAGCTTCCTCTGAGATATCTGAAGATCCACTTCACTGCTGCCCAATGCTCTTTCCCTGGATTTGCAAGAAATCTGCTAGCAACACCCACTGCATATGCGATGTCTGGCCTCGTACATACCATCGCGTACATCAAACTTCCGACTGCTGAAGCGTAAGGAACCTTCTTCATTTTCTCCTTCTCCTCATCACTTGAAGGACTTTGCTCTGAGCACAACCTGAAGTGACCTGCAAGAGGAGAACCAACTGGCTTTGCATTGATCATACTGAACCTATCCAATACCTTCTCAATGTACTTTTCCTGTGACAACCATATTTTCTTGATTCTTCTATCACGGAAAATCTGCATACCCAGTATTTGCTTTGCTGGTCCCATATCCTTCATTTCAAATGAATTGCTCAGCTCCTTCTTCAACCTGTCAATCATAGACATATCTTTCCCAAGAATAAGCATGTCATCAACATAAAGTAGGAGTATGACAAAATCCTCACTAAACCATTTGATATACACACAATGATCTGAAGCCATTCTTTTGTATCCATTTTCAGCCATAAATGAATCAAATTTCTTGTACCACTGCCTTGGAGCTTGCTTCAGCCCATATAAGCTTTTTTTCAATCTGCAGACAAGATTTTCTTTACCTTTGACTTTGAAGCCTTCTGGTTGCTCCATATAGATTTCCTCCTCCAAATCACCATGAAGAAAAGCTGTCTTCACATCTAACTGCTCAACCTCCAAGTCTAGACTAGCAGCAATACCTAGAGCAACACGAATTGAAGACATTTTAACAACAGGAGAAAAAATCTCTTCAAAGTCAATACCTTTCTTTTGACCAAAGCCTTTCACAACCAATCTGGCCTTGTACTTTGGTTGAGAACAATGCTGTTGAGTCTTTAACCTGAAAACCCACTTGTTCTTTAAAGCCTTCCTTCCTCTTGGTAGTTCCACTAAATCATATGTGTGGTTCTTCTGTAAGGCATCCATTTCTTCCAGCATACCTACTAACCACTCCTTTTTCTGCTCACTTTCAACTGCCTCCTGGTAACATTCTGGTTCACCTGCATCAGTAAGCATTATATATTCATCTGTAGAATACCTTTTGGAAGGTTGACGTTGTCTGATAGATCTTCTCAGCTGAGGCTCTGTAGGAGGTTGCTCCTGATCTCCTTCCTGCTCAACATGTCCTACAGGTGAGTTAATACCTGCTCCTGCACTATTTTCTTGCACATCTCCCCTATCACCCTGATTTACTAGAGGAGTAACTGGATCACAGTCTGTTAATCCTCCTGCAGAAGACTTGACTGACACCTCCTTCTTGAAGTCTTGAAGGGTTTGATCTTCAAAAAATACCACATCTCTGCTTCTGAATACCTTCTGCTTTTCTGGATCCCAAAGTCTATAACCAAACTCATCATGTGAGTAACCAAGCAAAGCACATTCTTTTGTCTTACCATCCAGCTTGGACCTCTCAATGTCTGGAACATGTGCAAATGCACGACAACCAAACACTCTCAAGTGCTTATAAGAGACATCTTTTCCTGACCATACACGCTCTGCAACATCACCATCTAGAGCTGTACATGGTGACAAGTTTATTACATCAACCGCTGTCTTCAATGCCTCATCCCAAAATCTTTTAGGTAACTTGGACTGTGAAAGCATACATCTGATCTTTTCCATGATGGTGCGGTTCATTCTCTCTGCAATTGCATTATGCTGAGGAGTACCAGGAACTGTCATCTCATGTTGAATGCCATGTGATCTGCAATAATTATCAAATAACCCTGTGTACTCACCACCATTATCTGACCTTATACATTTCAGTTTCTTTCCTGTCTCTCTTTCAACTCTGGCATGAAACTCTTTGAAGACATTAATAACCTGATCTTTAGTCTTCAAACCATAGACCCAAACTTTTCTGGAAAAATCATCTATAAAAGTGACAAAATAAAGTGCACCACTGATGCCTGGAACATTAACTGATCCACTAGGAGTTTTTGTCCTCAGAGGACCACAAACATCTGTATAGATACGATCCAAAACATGCATTTTTCTAGATAAAGTAGGACTAGCAAAAGAAACTCTATGTTGCTTGCCAACCAAACAATCAACACATGGGTTCAGATGTACACCTTTGAAGTCTGGTAGAACTTCTTCCTTGGAAAGAACTTGCAGCCCCTTCTCACTCATGTGTCCCAGTCGTTTATGCCACAACTCCATGCTGAAGTCGTTCTCTGTAACATTCAACTATTCACCATAAGCTTTAGCCTGTAACCTGTATAAAGTGTGACATTTCTTCCCACTGGCTACAACAAGTGAACCTTTACTGAGCTTCCATTGCCCTTTATGAAATCTGCTATCAAAATCTTCATCATCAAGTCTTCCAACTGAGATTAAATTTAGCCTCAAGTCAGCTACATGCCTTACATCCTTGAGCACCAACTTACAGCCAAGATTGGTCTTCATGTGGATGTCACCCATGCCAATGATGTCTGCTGTGCCTTGATTTCCCATCTTGACAACACCAAAATTTTTAGTCTTATATGTAGAAAAAAACTCCCTCCGTGGTGTAGCATGATAAGAAGCACCTGTGTCAATCACCCACTCATGATTCTGACACTCACATGAGAAGATACCATCAGAAGTAGACAAAATCAAATAATCATCACTCTGCACAGTAGCTGTGATATTCTCCTTTGACTCTGTATCCTCCACTTCTTTTTCCTTTTTCTTACTCTTCTTAGGCTTCTTACACTGATTCTTGTAGTGCCCTTTCTCACCACAGTTATAGCAAGTAATATCTTTTCTTGACCTTGATTTGCTTCTACCCTTGTATGAATTGTCTCTATTTCTAGACTTTGACCGTCCTTATTCTCTGAGACAAGTGCCTGTGAATCAATCTAAGAAGTTGCTGAATTTTTCCTTCTTAACTCCTCATTCAACAAACTGCCTGTTACTTGACTCATGGTGATAACACCGTCTGGTGCAGAATTACTGAGGGAAACTACCAGTGTCTTCCAACTTTCTGGCAATGAACTGAGAAGTAACAATGCCTGCAACTCATCATCAAGAGACATTTTCATAGAGGATAACTGGTTATTAATACTCTACATTTCATTCAAATGCTCAGCAATAGAAGCACCCTCTTTATATTTCAGATTCACTAGTTTTCTGATCAAGAAAGCCTTGTTGCCAGCAGTTTTTCTCTCATATAGACTTTCTAACTTTTTCCAAAGAGAGTTTGCAGAAGTCTCAGTGGAAACATGGTGAAAGACACTATCATCCAATCATTACCGAATAAAACCGACTGCCTTCCGATCTAACATGATCCAAGCATCGTCTGTCACTATAGCGGGCTTTGCTTTGACCCCTTCTAAAGGTTCATATAGATCCTTGCAATATAAGAGGTCCTCCATCCTTGGTTTCCATATCATCCAATTGTTTCCGTTCAGACTGATCATGCGGGAAACATTACCGGCCTCCATGCTCGCACACACAAAAAAAAATTCACAGGCTCTGATACCAGTTGATGGGAAAGAATCCGTGTACGAGTAAATACTAGCAGACCGTAATACGCAGCGGAATAATAAATAAAAATGCGCAAACCACACAATCACAGAAACACCAAGATTTACGTGGAAAATCCCTTCAAGATAAAGGGAAAAAAACCACGGGTAAGCTAGAGAAGAAGATCCACTATAAAATAATAAATATCCAAGTCTCAAAGTCCCTTGCCAGAACTTGAGAAACAATCACAAGAGAATAATAGGGATATAAGGATTACGTCACCGAAAAATACGGTCTCCTGCGTTACCTCCTTATTTTCTTCCCTTCTCTTCTTCTTCTTCTCTTGTTTTTCTTCTGCAGCACCTTCATGTGATTCCTGGAGTGGAAGTCCTCCCACGTAGTTAAGCACCAAGCAGCAGCCCTTCCTTTTCTTCCCCTAGCAATCCATGCTCCTAAAAAAAAAAATACCTGCTACATGCTTCTTCTATTTTTTTCAGACGGCTGCTTCTTAAAAAAGAGATAACCAAAAAAGGAAGGCGGCTACTCCTTTTATAAAAGAGAAAGAACAAATCGTAGTAGAAAAAGAAGTAGCGCTCCCTTTTGCTCTAATGGGCTGAATAAGTGGGCCATGGGCCCAACAATCGCCCCATCACATCCGCCCCGCTTGGGGCGTTACAACAGCTTATAGGGTACGATGACTAGCTTGGAGACTCTGGTAAGGTGAGCTTCTCTTTCTAATATCAGTGAAGAAGAGAAGAAAATAGGCTTCTGCTAGTATACCACTTCTTCTCCTTTCTCTTTCCAACCAATCAAATTACATTTTCAAACAGCATGACAAAAAAGCGAGGTAATAGCCTCGGGACCGACGACGTGGGCAACGACTCTCGGAAGTCTGTGAATCTCTTTAAATGAAGCCGATATCTTTGCTAATCAACAGCCTGGTAAAGTCCTTCGTAATTAAGGAGGAGAAGAAAATGTGGGCAACGACCTGGTAGTCTTTTTGAGGCCTTTAAATGAAGCTGATCTCTTTGCTAATTAACAGGCTGATAAATTTCTTGTTCTTTCTTCTCAAGATGTAATCACGTTTTCTTTGTTGGGCACTATAAATTAATCAGAATCTATTTAAGCCACGATAGAATTCATTATTTTATTATTATTATTATTATATTCATCAACTTTTGCACACTAGGATCAGCTCGACTTTGAACCATGTCCTAAAATCTTGAATGAAAATTAATTTATAATTAAAAATTATAAGCACTTTTTTTTCATCAAAGGTATAATTATTTTTGATATATTATAACTATACCATTATTTAATTTTTTTAGCTTTCCGTCTCTTTTCAACTGATCAAAATTTTCAAACAGCAGGAAAGAGGAAAAAGAAAAAAAAAAGGTAATAGTCTCGGGACGACTTGGGCAACGACTTGGAAGCCTTTACAAAAAAAAGAAATTAAATAATGGTATAGTTATAATATCTCAAAAATTTTCAAACAGCGGGAAAGAAAAAAATAAAAATAAAGAAGAAAAGGGGTAATAGTCTCGTGACGACTTGGGCAACGACTTGGAAGCCTTTTGAGTATCTTTAAAAGAAGCTGATCTCTTCGCTAGTAAACGGACTGGTAAAGTCCTTTGCGAAGTAGAGGAGTCCTTTGTGAAGTAGAGTAGAAGAAAATATGCTGCTGCTTCTCCAGATCTTAGGCTTGTCAATCATGGCGGCATCGGCCGCATCGCCGAATGCTTTGCCTCGCTGCAAAGATGTGTGTGGGAATGTGCCCATCCCCTACCCTTTTGGCATCGGTGAAGCCTGCTCCCTCAAAGGCTTCAACATCACCTGCAATGCATCATCCTTCAGCCCTCCGAAGCCCTTTCTCGGTCGGAGCAACATCGATGTTGTGAGGATCCAGCTCTCACAGGGTCAGATGGTCATCAACAATTACATTGCCCGTGACTGCTACGATAAGGACGGCCATAACACCGAGCGGAACAAGCCGGTCATTTGGCTTGGCAGCTTGCCCTACAGGTTTTCAGACTCCCGCAACAAGTTTATCGCCGTCGGGTGTGACACCATCGGGCACATCTCCGACAATACCTCCTACAATATTATCTCCGACAATATCTCGAGCATCGAGACTGGGTGCTTGTCTGTGTGCAACAACGCCAACCAGATCGCCAACGGCACGTGCTCTGGCATCGGCTGCTGCGAGGCACCCATCCCCAAGGGCCTCCGCACCTTCAAAATTTTCATTCACAGCTATCATAACCATACCAAATGCTGGGACTTTAATCCTTGCAGCTATGCATTCTTGACAGACGCACAAGAAGAGTTCAACTTCAGCCTCAACAGCTTCTCCTCTCTAGCCAATAAGAGGAAACTTCCCGTGACGTTGGATTGGTCCATAGGGAACCAGACCTGCGAGGAAGCTCGCGGTTATGACTTGACAAGTTTCGCATGCAAATCCAACAATAGTATCTGCTTGAATTCGACTAATGGGCCTGGATATATTTGCAATTGCTCCGAAGGGTTTGAAGGTAACCCTTATCTAGAAAGAGGCTGCCAAGGTAAGTCACCTTTTTTTCTCATTCCATTTTTTATTTTTTTTTAAAAAAATTGTTACTATTTTTTAAATGAAATATATATTTTTCTTGATGGCATATATGGTAGATATCGATGAATGTACTGTTAAACATCCTTGCACGAGAATTTGCACCAACAAGCCTGGAAGCTATCACTGCTCTTGTCCTTGGGGCACGTATGGTGATGGTAAAGTGGACGGAAGTGGTTGCAAATCTATGAAGCTGCTCCTGTATGTAATCCTAGGTAATGTGACAATACTTCTTTGCCCGTTTGCTGCCATTGTTGTCGTTTACCTTTGATTTGTGGGGCAATCTCTGCGCCACAGACTCCCATAGAACGTTTTGTCATCTTTTTCGTTGTACCTCAAACCAACTTTTAATTGGAGGGGGGAGATGAAACTCTCATCCCTCAGACCGAAGAAAGCCTCGCATGGAGTCGCCTCTATTTATGTTTCATTTACAGCAAGTTAGCACTAAAGCCTTTTAAACATGCATGCTGGCTTCAACTTCCTTTCTTGGCCATCTGCAGGCGTGGGGTTCGGCCTCATTCTACTAATTATAACAAGTTCTTGGCTATATTGGGTTTACAAGAAAAACAAGCTCATTGAGCTCAAAGAGAAGTTTTTTCGGCAAAACGGGGGCTATTTTTTGCAACAACAATCTTCTTCAGCAGAGTGCATGAGTCAAACAACAAAATTGTTTTCGGCGGAGGAGCTCAAAAGGGCAACTGACAACTATAATGAAAACTGGATTCTTGGTCGAGGAGGTTCTGGAACAGTTTATAGAGGAATCCTCTCGGACGAGAGTGTGGTTGCCATTAAGAAATCTAAGATAACAGAAGACGGGAGTCAAAGCGAGATCGAGCAATTCGTAAATGAGGTGATTATTCTTTCCCACATCAATCATAGGAATGTTGTGAAGGTCCTAGGGTGTTGTCTCGAGACTAAAGTCCCCATGCTGGTTTATGAATTTGTGTCTAATGGGACCCTTGCACACCATATCCACGATGATAGTCGCAGGTCATCACTATCCTTGGCAAATCGATTAAGAATCGCAGCAGAAACAGCAGGGGCTTTGGCCTACTTGCATTCTGCTGCTTCCATACCCATCATTCACAGGGATGTGAAATCCACAAACATACTGCTAGACGACAATCTCACTGCTAAAGTTTCTGATTTTGGGGCCTCCAGATTTGTTCCATTCAATCGAAATGGTCTAACTTCGTTAGTAAGAGGGACTCTAGGGTACTTGGATCCTGAGTACTTGCACACTTCCCAATTCACCGATAAAAGTGATGTCTATAGCTTTGGAGTGGTCCTAATCGAGCTTTTAACGGGCAAGAGCCCCATCATAGTAACACGTCTGCTGAGAAACGAAGTCTGGTCATGCATTTTGTGTCTCGCTTGAAGGAGAATAGACTTTTTGAGATTTTGGAGGACCGAGTGATTGATGAAGGATCACAAGAATTGCTTCTAGCAGTTGCCGAGCTCGCCAAGAGATGTCTCAGATTGACGGGCGAAGAAAGACCAACAATGAAAGAAATTGCAATGGAGTTGGAAGGGCTGAGAAGATGGAAATGCACCCTTGGATTAGAGAAAACAATGAGGAAGGTGAAAGCTTGCTAGGTGAAGCCGACTCTCCCATGCTGATGCTACGTTTAGTGCAGGGGATTCTTCCACACAAGTTGTCGTGCCACTCAACATCATGAGATGATTGCTTCGCTTTACTAGCTAGGTCATGCCATAGAAATTAAATGGCTACTGAGTAATTTCATTTCTATTTTGCCATGATAGCAGTGCTAACAGGATGTAACCATATGGCGACAATTAACATTGTCCATCAAATAAAGACATATATGTTACTCACTTGAATCATCTAATTCGATTGGCAGCACATCAGCCAGGCCCAACCTAAACTGTATTTGGCTCAAAAATTTTGCAGTGCGTTGTATTTCTGATTAAATTGTCCAATTCATCATCAGATTAAGAGCACAAAAAATTGTTGGAGGCAAAAATGGCAGTAACAGTAAAAAGAAAATCAACTAAACAAGAAAAACTATTACAATTTCTATATGGTATACGAGCAATTACCCTGTCATACTGTGATCTCTTCTCAGGATCCCGCAATGTCTGATAAATAAATTGTTAATCCTAACTAAATAACAAAAAATATGTAAGCTTTCACTCAATTAAAACCTGTCGATTAACACCAATCCAGAGAATCAAAAAGGTGATAGATTAGAAGAGGTTCTACTTAATAAGTAAGGGAAAGACTTCTACACATGGCAAGAGAAGCAACAATGGAAAACTAAACAATGCACAAATTAATTACATTATTCTGATACAACAGTAATCGAACTAAATTCGCTGCAATTTAACAGCTGCAGGTTGCCCAGGTTGAATACTGCACCCTGAATCAACGAGTCAAATGAAATCAAATAAGAAATTGCAATGAATATATAGAAAGAATATTAGTCATCTTTGTTCTTGTATTTCCAGCAGGAGCCGCGGATGGTCACGGCGGGAACGGGAGGGGTTTCGCTGGGGTCAAGGGCCGGGTACTGGCCGGTGATGACACCGACGGTAGCCCCATAGATTCACGGTCACCCCAAAATCCCCATCTAAGTTAATGTTGCCCGTTCCAAGATCACGGCAAGACGCTGGTTACTCTCCAAGAACAGGGCATCTTCAACTTGGTTTCGTTGCCACTTCCAGCAACCACCGGCAGCAACCCCATCCCTATAGACTCATGGATTGGAAACATTGAGGAGGAAGGAGGGATACCTAGCCAATTCGTTGCCGGAGGGAGACATTTTTGCCGGCGGAAGAGAAGACTTCAACTCTGTTTCACTTTCAAGAAACATAGCCTTCCAACGATCTCCTTAAGCTCTGAATCCCATTGACTCCCATCATTAATCACATGCGCTGCAACCTCAAGGGGTTGAGAGAAAAAGTTAGGATACCATACAGAAATCACAATAAAGAAGAGCAAAACCAGTAACTATGCCATAAAGAAAAAAATCCAAGAATGTGCTCCACCAATAAAAACAAACAAAAAGATGATTTTTTTTTGGTACGGAGGCAGAAAGGGAACTTCCTTCCCTTTACTCCGGATCAGATGGTACATGGAATGAAATTTATTTGTATTTCTTACCTCTATAATGGACCAACTGATCACCAGGGAGCTAACTAGAATATATATTTGGTCTGCAAGCCAATGCTAGAGTTAATTAAAACAACAAAAAGAACAAAAAAACAAAAGGGTAGAGTATAAACCAGCTGATCCCGTCTCCTCCTCCCCCGATGGCTAATTCCTGCGACTCTTGTCGACCCGTCCACCTTCTCCTCGTCCCACTCCCAGCCCAGGATCACCTCATCCCCCTCCTCGATCTCGCCCACTACATCTCCAACCACTCCGCCGCCGCCATCCTCTCCCTCACCATCCTCATCACGCCGGCCAACCTCCCTCTTCTCAACTCCTTCCTCTCCGCGGTCCCCTCCGCCCGACCCCTCGTCCTCCCCCTCCCCCTCCCCGCCAACTTCCCTCGTCCTCTTCTCGACTCCTCGCGAGTCATGACGAGAGTGGCTTGGGCTGTCTCCTTTCTATCAGTGGAAGGGGCTATCGGGCTAGAAAAGACGGCTTGGGAGCTCAGCGACGAAGGGATAATATTTAAATAAATCTTGTAGGCAAAAGTCCAACCATTTTTTTTTTTTTTACTGTATTCATCAAATTTGTAAGCAAAAGTTAAATGAATAGACTTTACCTACAAATGCTGTAAAAATCATAGGCAAAGGCTCACTGAACCTTTGCTCATGATAAAAATCGTAGATAAATAATTCCTATAAAATTAATCAAATTCATAGGTAAATGTTCAGCTGTTGTCTTTACCTACTATTTTTATATTTATCATAGATAAAAACAGAAAGCTAAACTTCTGCCTACGAGTTCAAATTGTTTTGTAGGCAAAGGTTCATAGTACAGCCTTTGCCTATGAATTAAAACGCTGAACCTTTGCCTACGAATTTGACGAATTTTGTAGGCAAAGGTGGAAAGGCTTACTAAAAATTTTATCAATTTTCTTTTAATTCAAAACAAAAAAATCTCTACAAGGAAAGGCTTTTTCAGAAAAAAATTAAAGGGTAATTTTGCCTTCAAAAATTTATTGATCTAATCCCCACGAAAATCATAGAGAAAGACTTTTTTAGAAAAAAATTGATCGGTGATTTTACTTTCAAAAAATTTGTTGATCTAATCCCTATAATTTTCACTAAAATTGTAGGCAAAGGTTTTTTCTTAGTAGGCTTTTCCCTACGATTTTAGGTTTTATCGTAAGAAAAGAATTTTTAATATAAAAATAATTTTTATATTAAAAATTCTTTCACTATGGAACTTTACCTATGATTTTTAAAAAAATCGTAGGAAAAGATTTTTTTTACCTACGATTATAAATTCATAAGTACAAAAAAAAAAACATAAGCAAAGCCAACATTTGTTGTAGGAATATGCTTACGCTTTTCTTATATCATTGTTGTTTAATCCATGATGATTCTTAGCACAAAATCATGAAATATTGTAAATATATGATAACACAAACAATGGAATACTCTTAATATTATTTATTTGTTGATTTAATATATAATTTATTTTTGGATCATGTTGATGGGCTACATTCAAGCATTAGACATCTTGCATAATAGGAGCCACCATGTATAGCTAGTAGAAAAAGTCTTTGCATCCCATATGTGTACGTGCGATGCATGATGTATGATAATTAACTGCGTATGCATATAATTGCGCATGTACTTAAAGTATTTTTATTCTTTTTGCATCTTATGTGTGGATATATTGTTACCGTTTCGTTTTATGTGGCTCATGTAGATATATGATTTATTTATTATTTATTTATTTTAAATAATAATTATGATATCTGAGATAATCTCTTTGGAAAATATAAGAAGGAGAATCAGGAAATGAGAGAGAAACTCAATCTATCGTTGATAACTCATACTCAGTGTCTCATCAAGAAATATCAATGAATACTTTTTTGGTTTAAGCTTTAAAGTAAAAATTATTTAAAATTTTTTAATAGATCTTACATGTGGTATCATTTGAGCTTTAATTGAAAATTTGATGGTATATATGATTATATATATATATATATATATATATATATATATATATACATAAAATGATTAAAATAGTATAATGGTAAGATGATCGTCCTTCCAATCATTATTTTCCCTCTATTTTCTTCTTTCGATCTCCTTGCACTTCCGGATTATAGAATAAAAAATGTACGTTGCCTCTTCCGGATTAAAGAATAAAAAACATACATTACCTCTTCCGGATTAAAGAATAAAATAAGGATTAAAGAACATCTCCTCGTTTTCTCCCGCTCCGGCATGTTAGACTCACGAACGTGAAGCTTGCGCGAGAGACGCACCCCTCGTGCGTGAAGAGAGAGGGACGCAGCCTCGACGTGGGATCGGATGTGGAGGCTTCACACTAATAGGTTTAAGGTAAAGGCAAGAATGTTACCCCTCCACCAATTTATTCTTGGCAATATAAAAGACAGAAGCTCAAAATATTTTTTTATAAAAAATTCTTTTGAAATTTATATTTTATTTTTTAATATTATAAAAAAATATTAAAAAAATTATAAAAATACATTATAAAAATTTAAGTCTTTTATATTTACACATAATATTATTATTAATTAAATTTAAAAGTTTATAAATATCAAATTAAATTAAATAAATTTAATTATTTATAATTATAAAATACTTATAAATGAATGGCATAATTATTTAATTATTATGAGTATTATTGACGCCAAGTCAGGTTCCTCCAACACCGAAAAACGAAAATCCTCCTTCTCGAAGAGCTCCAGCAAGAAAGTCCCCAAAGACCAGTCGTACTGGTAGGAACCCTCCGACGCTCAAGTAAGCGACTTGGAAACAGTGAAAAAGAAAGCTAGCATAAAGATAGCTAGAGAGCTTGAGTTCATATCCCTTTCTTGTTGTGAGTATGGGTTTTTATACCTGTTCGAGGGTCCCTTTTCCTGTTTCCAGAAGGTGGCTGATTTCAAGGTGCGCTGTTCGGTAGCAGACAGGCGGTCAGGCTGACAGTGACAGATCACAACCGATACTGGGCATGTCAGAGGTGTTTTGTCCCGCCAGCCACCTATCAGGCACGGTGCCACAGGTGGCAGGTAGGCCTAGTCGTGTCAGGCATGCACCGTTACAGACAGTGGCCAGCGCAGTTGTAGACAGTTTGTGAGCCATGTGGCAGCTACAGGCAATTGGCGAGCCACGTGATTGTGTCAAGCGGCTCGAGGACGAAGGGACTCCAGGATTGAAGCCAAGGGAATATAAGGTCTGAGGCCAAGAGAACACGAGGTCCGAGGCCGAAGGGACTTGAGTCCGAGGCTAAGGGAACTCCAGGTTCGAGGCCGAGGGGACATGAGTCCGAGGTCGAGGGGGCCCCGAGGCCAAAGGGGCCTCAGAGGCCGAAGCTTAGGATTTCGTCAGTTGTTTTCTTCGTTAACCCTAGCAAGGCTTGATAAGCCACATCAAGTATATTGAAGTTTATTAATTATAAATATTTAGAATTTATTTGGATGAAAAAAAATGATGGGAAGGAAAAGAAAATTTTAATGATTTGCACCTTTTTTTTTACATTTTAGTTGTGCTATAATTTACCTGCACCAGAAGAGCACTCCGCGTATATATATATATATATATATATATATATATATATATATATATATATATATATATATATATATATATGAACTTTTTGAATTGAATGGGCTTCCCTTTGTTTTCTTCGTCTTCGTAACCCAATTACGCAGGAAAGACGACTGACATGCCAACAATAAATTGGATCTCGATGATCGATCATATCAGAACCTTAATGCATGACTCTTTAGAATTTATCGCTCATGGAACTACAAGGTAGTATTATTTATTTGGATGCATCGTGCTTGACATGTAGTATCCCATTTTAGTAGATGATCCTTTGCGGATAATTTTAAACGTCATCCACTAGTTAATGAGTGGTAACGAAATCTCTTTAAATAATGTTAAACGCTTAAACGCCTACTTTGATAGGAGTAGACGGTGGAAGGGAGCTAAGACATCTCTTTAAATAGAGATCCCTTCTAAGGCTTTCGATAACAAAAATAATCGAAAGAACCAGAAGCAAGAAGAGATGTTGGATCCTGATCAAGAGCATATCCTGAGGGCATACACCATCGTATGCGATAGCTCATTGATTGGAAGCACTCAATCAAGGTTCTTGAAGCAGTAGATCAAGATCCCGAAAAAGTAGATCTGCAGCTGATTCAAAACGAGAGGAAGATCAAGATCCTGATTCAAATCTTTGAGAGGTACATCATAAGCAATGGCGGGAGGTAATACTATCGGAATTTATTTCTTTTATTCCTTGGTTTAAATAAAAGAAAGTTCTGATTATTTTGAGACCATCAGAATTTATTTCTTTTATTTTTTGATATGGTTTAAATTAAAGAAAGTTGATATAATTAATGAAATATCAATTGTGTTGTGGTGGTTACTCTTCGTTTTTTTTTAATCCGACATTTTTAAAAGATGGTTTTATGGTTCTGATGTTTGCTCTCTTCGTTTTGATTTTGCTCACAGAATTTTGAGCCGCCAAATTTATAGCTTACGGGCCCTTTTTTTCCATTTTTTCGAAACTTTAAGCGATCAAATTTATAGCTTATGAACAGGATATTCGGAAATATGGGTCGGTGAATTTTGTTCACGTTAAAAAAAAGAATTCCGTGCGTTTTGGTTTTATCGCATCATGGATTTTTCGGGTTTCTCTTTGGCATTAAAGTGGAGATCTCAGGTTCAAATCTGCAGTGGCCATTTTTTCTCTTTGTTCCGATTTTTTCTGGCCGTTCCGATTTTTTTCCGTTCGGTTTCGATTTTTGCTCACGGAACTTTGAGCGGAGCGATACTGTAAGAGAAGAAAAATAGCTAAAAATGGCTTTCATAACCACATGGTGACATGTTAAAGAGAGAAAACGTAAGAGAAAAAAAAACAGCGGAAACGTGGCTTCCTTAACCACATGCGTGACATGTTAAAGAGAGAAAACGTGGCCTGTTCTATGCGGTTTTGATTTTCTCGCCTATGGGTCTTTCGGTTTTCTCTCGGGATTTAAAATCAGATTGGATTGGTTAAATTTTAAATGCATGCTATTATCTGTTTAATATTATATCATGTGATATGATTGGTTTTATCATTTATTTCTTAAGTTTAAATTTTTGTATTAAAATATGCTTCCTGAGTCTCTATGCCTACAGTGTTTTGCATAGACTGGCCCAAGAGAATAATGAGCTACGGCCGGACGTTTTAATTAACAAAAAATTTTCTTAAGATGATAATTTTAAAATTCATTAAATAGATAATTGATATGTTGTCTCCTGTTTTGCATATTATATTTATTATATGCATGAATAAAATTATATTTGGTGGTAGTGTGAAAAATCACATTGCAAATCCTTTTAAGGGCTGATTGGTCAATTGGTGTCTAGAAAAGTAAAGCAACGGGGGACCCTACTTCTCTTTCACTGGCCTTGCCAATTTGATTAATTCAGATCTTGATTTGGAAATGTTATGTTGATTAAGATCACTACCTAATAATCATGCTAAATTGGTTAATCTATATGCATATAATGGAATTCAAATGTCATGTGATCAATATGATTTTGATTAATTGAGGAGTAGCCACAGCATCTTTAATTAATCAAAATTATATATTGAGTTGCAAGATCACATAAGGTTAGATAACATTAATTGTGATTAATTATGTTAATGCAATGAATCTTATCCCACAAGAATTTTTATTGTACTGATATAATTAATTAGGATGAGATAACAAATTATTTTCTCAATTATCCATAGGAATTTAGAAAGGAATATGATTTGTTAGTCGCATCATTAAGTTAATTAGTCTATTTAAGTATAATAACTTAGCCCACAGGTAGTTATTGTATGTTATTGATTCATGTTATTGCATGTTTACATTGGTAAGACATGACATCAAGTTATATGCCTCAAATTTAGTTACATGAACATGATTTTTATTTTTATGCAGCTATTTTGCCTGTTAATATTTCTGATATGAAATGTGATGTTTCCGATTTAAGTGGTGATAATTATAAACTATGGAAGGAGAGAATTCTTCTTCAATTAGGGTGCATGGATATTGACTATGCTATTAGGAAGGATGAACCACATTCGGTTATATCTACTAGCACTCAGGCTGAGATTGCTGCATATGAACGATGGGAGCGATCCAATCGCCTCAGTATGATGTTCATACGTACTAAGATTTCTGCTAGTATACGTGATTCAATTCCTGAGTGCAAAAATGTCAAGGAACTTCTGAAGGCTATTGATGCACAATTTGAGTCTTCAGATAAGGCACTGGCTAGCACCCTAATGACAAAATTATCATCAATGAAGCTCACTACTGTTGGAGGTGTGCGTGAGCACATCATGAAGATGAGGGACATTGCGGCTCAGTTGAAATCCCTAGAGGTTGAGAGTCAGAATCTTTCTTGGTGCACTTTATTTTGAGTTCACTCCCACAGCAATATAGTCCCTTCAAAATATCTTACAACACACATAAGGACAAATGGTCAATTAATGAACTTCTGACCATGTGTGTTCAAGAGGAAGGGAGGCTGATTTTAGAAATGGGAGAAAGTGCACATTTAGTCACTCAGAGAAAGACTAAAGCTCCCAAAGCCAAACGCAAAGGGAAAGGTAAAGTATCCATCCATACAGAAGACAAGAAAGAGTCCAAGTGCTTCTTTTGCAAGAAGAAAGGGCATATAAAGAAAGATTGCCTCAAATTCAAAGGTTGGCTTTACAAGAAAGGTACTCTAACCTCATTCGTATGTCATGAATCTAATTTGGTTATATGTCATAACACATGGTAGATTGATTCTGGTTCTACAATCCATGTTTTCAAATACCTTGCAGGGTTTTCTAAATCAAAGGAAACCATTGGAAAGTGAACAAAGCATCTATTCAGAAAACAAGATGGGTTCACATGTGGAAGCGATTGGGACGTGCAGACTTATTTTAGATTCTGGTTTTGTTTTGGATTTGGAAAAGAGATTTTATATTCCAAGTTTCTCCAGAAATTTGATTTCAGTGTCAAGGCTTGTACCAGCAGGATATTCCTTTAATTTTAATAAAAGCTCTATTGATTTATTTTATAAATCTAAGCTTATTGGGAATGGTACATTGTCCGACGATCTTTTTCAAATTAATTTGAAAAATAATACTTCCTATAATGTGATGCACGCCCAAACTGGTATGAAAAGATGTGTTATGAATGAGAATTCCTCTATTTTGTGGCATCAGAGATTAGGTCATATCTCCATTGAGAGAATTAAAAGATTAGTAAAAGATGGAGTACTTGATACTCTTGATTTTGCTGATTTTAGCACTTGTGTGGACTGCATAAAGGGAAAGCAAACCAACAAGTCCAAGAAAGATGCCAAGAGAAGTTCAGAAGTACTGGAGATCATACATATGGATATCTGTAGCCCAAACATGGACTCGTATGGTCAGAGATACTTCATCTCATTTATTGATGGCTATTCACGATATATGTATCTCTACCTGCTTCATAATAAGAATGAAGCATTAGATGCCTTTAAGGTATTTAAGGCAGAAATAGAGAAACAATGCGGGAAGCAAATTAAGGTCATGAGGTCAGATAGAGGTGGAGAATATTATGGTAGATACACTGAAAATGGACAAGCACCTGGTCCGTTTGCTCGATTTCTTGAAGAAAATGAAATTGTTTCTTGGCGTGAATCCAGGTTCGTTTCTTATCCGCTTTTTTTTTGATTTGGTTGTTTTCTGATTTGGGGGGTTTTAATGGCTGAAAGTAATGACTGGAGTTATCAAAGATCTGTTAGTTCTTGTTTTTTTTTTTTTTTTTTCTAAACTATATTATGGATTGCATGGTGGACCAACCTTCGGATCTGGAAGTAATGCTGCTGTTGACTAATTGAGGAACGAGCTCGAAGCATTCCTGACAGCTAAAAGGACCGAAGAACCTAGAAGTGCATGTAAGGATCTTGCTCTGAAAGTATCCTGTTCAGAATCTAGTTCTTCATTCCTTTGATGGTGGGACCATTGGATATTATTGATTCAGGAAATTTAGTCCCCATTGGAAGTGATTGAACTGGTTAATTAAACAACTTTGCTGATTTCACCTTCAGTCCACTATGTCTGATTGCTTTCACCATCTCATCAACCATTGACCCTTCACAAGCTTGATCGCCCATGTCTTCCAAAGCTTGTGCTCTGCTCCATAGCCTTGTAGGACTAGCCAAACCTCGTGGCATAGCGATTGTAGAATTTGACAACAAATGATCTCTGAGTCCCTTTACCGATAAATATCTCTGGGCATCTTGATCCATCTTTTGGGCCTGTTTGTCCAGGAGGCTACTGTTGTTACAGCCTGTTTTGCCATTTTAGTTTTATGATTCCACATAAACTAATGGGGAAATGGTAGGAATTTTTGGAATGGGGCTCAGAAGGACCCAAGGACTACCATTGCCCATCAGAAACCACACTGACATGGTGCACAGCACACGATGACCAATTTATATGGAAAGAATGTTTGCTCAAAGCACTCCAACCTGAGTGCTTCATTTGAAGATAAAAGATCATCAGTAGGAATTTTGCAGTAGCGGACAGAAATTTAGCAGTACCGGATAAAATCTTAGCAGGCCATTGGTAGGGAGAGGAATCTAGCAGCAGTGGACAATAACTTAAAATTTCTGGTGAACAGGAAGCAAATAACTTAGTTAACAAATCAATTAGGAATTTTTTCTTCAATGTCATCCAAAATTGAGGATAGTTCTTCAGAAAATTCTTAACAGGGCAATGACCTTATCGTTTTCTTTGGACTTGCCCTCTCCAAGCCCTTTCAAACAGTTTGCTCTAATCTATTGGTAGCAAAACAAAAATATAGAATTCCTATAATCACCAGTGGGACATATTTGTTAGTCTACTGACATCACTCCTTAAGGGTCTGATGCATTTTTCTGGTTCACCAAGTAGGCTTTTAATCAGCAAGAGACCTGCTAAGGTACTACCAATCTGGGATACATTCAATATTTGCATGACCTTTCTTTCTATGTTTGTAGCAACAATGGTTGTTTATTTGTCGAATGCAATAATTTTAGTATAATCTTTAACTTGTATTATTGAAATCATGAGATAACTAAAGTTTGATCGTTGCCTATTGATATTTAAAATTAGATCATGATGGTAGTCATTAAGGACAAGAATATATGATCTGTGCACAATTCAACTGGCACACAATTGACGGTTTGATGCCACAAGACATAGGGCCCTGCAGAAATTGGAACTTTTTTGTTTTCCCTTCCAGTGTTCTGATGGCCTGAGAAGATCACTCTACTAAAGTTGAATGCGTCTATAGGTTCTTAAGTTCATAACATTATATGTTGTATCAGTATATTAAACCAACATGCATACTGAATGTACCAATGTTGTATCAATATAGCACCAGTACAAGGTTTGATATCGAGATGTGAACCTTTATTCATAACATCTATATTATTCAACATTTCAAAATTTTTAGCTTTCTTGTTACTTCTTCCTCTTGTATATGCTGGAAAAATATTTTCCATCTAATTGAATGTATTTGACTGCCTTTTTAAGTTATCCCTAATATTGTCTATGCTGCTGCTGCTTGATGCAAAGGAACAGTTGCTTTTATCCAACGTTGTCCTTGTGTGCGGTGTTATAATGGCAAATAGCATAAGCCTGATTTAGTTAAATTACACTGTATGTTAAAGGGTTTCTCGAAGAGGTATCTGACGTGGTATTTTCATGGAGAACAGTTTGGAAGCAATGTCTCGGATGAAAATGAGAATGAAGATGATGACCCAGAAAGGGAACAAGATGAGATGGTCGAAGCATTGCAGGACATCGCTGGCCCAAGTGGTGCTCACACTGAGGTTGGCAATGATGATGACAATCCGATGATGTCTGACCATGGAAGGACCGATCATAGTAAGAAATTGGATGATCTTTTCAATGAGTGGAATCCGAGCTTTATCCTAGATGTGAAAAGTTTCTGCTTTGACATTCTTAGTGAAGTTAATGCACATTAAGGTCCTCAATCGGGACAAATAAGTCTTTCAATATGTTGCTTGAACTATTGAAAGAGGCATTTCCGAATGGTACTAGGATACCATCTTCGCACTATGAGGCCAAAAAGAAGATGAATGAGTTGGGTTTAGGCTACGAGAACATACATGTATGCAAGCATGATTGTGCTATCTTTTGGAAGGAGAATGCCTCTTTAGAAAAATGTCCGGTATGCAACGAGCCTAGGTACCAAGTGATTGGAGATAAAGATAAGAAGATACCTTATAAAGTTATGCGGTATTTTCCACTCACACCTCGTTTGAAACATCTATATGCCTCAAGACATACAGCTGAAGATATGAGGTGGCACTATGATAAGCGACCGATCACAGATGGGGTGTTACGGCATCCAGCAGATGGAGAAGCATGGAAAGATTTTGATCAAAAGTATCCTAATTTTCCAGTGAACCAAGAAATGTAAGGTTAGGTCTTACTTCAGACGGATTCAATCCATTTAGGAACATGAGTAATGCATACAGTATGTGGCCCGTCATGTTAGTACCTTATAACTTGCCTCCATGGAAATATATGAAAGAGACATTCTTTATGATGTCGTTGCTTATCCCGGTCCTAAATCTCCAGGAAGGGATATGGATATTTTTAAGGCCAATAGTGGATGAACTTAAACATTTATGGACCGAAGGTGTTGATGTATATGATGCACCTACGAAAGAGAGTTTTCGGATGCACGTAGTTGTTTATGGGCTATAAATGATTTTCCAGCATACTCATTATTATCTGATTGGAACACAAAGGGTTATAAGGCATGTCCAGTTTGTAATGAGCAAACCTCATCCAAAAAGCTGAAAGACAAGATTTGCTATATGGGACTGTTGACTCAAGTATTGATTTTGATGATTAATAAAAGACATGAGTATATTTACTATGTTTCTAATAGATTTAACAAGTGTTACAAGGATTAAAAATGTTTGATCAATCAAAAGGAATAAAGAAACAAGTTTTGAATCAAAATGTCAAAAGAATTTTTCAAAGTTCAGAGCTTGGAGTCGACACCCAAATGGTCAGGAGCCGACCCCAAGGCGTATCAGAAGTTTTCTGAAATTTTGGCATGGTCTGGAGTCGACACCCAGAGTTTCAGAGCCGACTCCAACCTGAGATACAGAGAAGCGTATTCTGTTTCAGTTTTCGAGCCGACACCCAGTATTGGAGCCGACACCTGAGAGTTCGGGAGCCGACACCTGATTTTCTGGAGCCGACTCTAACCTGAGAACAGAGAGCGTATTTTTATGAGCATTTCTGGAGCCGACACCTTCAGATTACGGAGCCGACTCCCGAAAGCGGCGAGCCGACACTTAACTTTCTCGGAGCCGACTCCTCAACAACTTTTTATTTTCTATTTTTGGATACCCGACCTGGAGCCGACACCTGAAAAGTTGGAGCCGACTCCAACCTGTCAGGAACGGATTTTTATCTGTCAGAACGGACTCCAACGGTAAGATTTCTTTTTACCTAACCTCTAACGGCTATTTTCTTTGTGTGTAGAGAGATCCAAACAACTCACAACGGCTATATTTCCCACCTAAACTGGATTAAGAAATCTATAAAAAGGAAAATCGTCCGTTTGAAAGAGAGGATATACAAGAGAAAAGAGAGAAAAATCAAGAAAAATACTCTGTGAAAAAAGAGAGAAATCAAGAGGAAAGACTTAGAGCTCAAATCCATCAACCTCAGAAAGCTTAAAGAGAAATCCACAAGCTTCTCAAGTTCAAATCAAGGAGATTTCCATCTTTAGAAGAAAGAAGCAAAAGCCCCAAATCCTAAATTTCTGAAGAATCTGAGCTGAGGCCCTGATTCAATCTTTCAAAGGAGAAGAGAAAGAAGAAAAGAAGAAAAGCACATTCAAAGCTTCAAACAGGCTTTTCTTATCCTTGTTTAGTTTATTGTTTATTTGCTCATTTGAGGAGCTACTGTGTACTTAAACTCTATTTTTCATTAGTGTTTGCTAATTCAATCGGGGGATTGAATTAGTGGAGGTAGTATACCTCGGTACAAGCTAAGGATAGCTTGTTGTTGGGTTGTGTGCTGGTGAGCCCGAAAAACCAGCTGGGTTCGTTGTGATCCGGGGAAACAATAAGTTTTGAGTTGTGAGCTTGTAAAACAACTCGACTGTAATCAAAAGGATTATAGTGTGGACCCAAGTGAAGCTTGGGAGTGGACGTAGGTGTTGGATACACCGAACCACTATAAAATCTTTGTGTTTCGTGCTTTATTTCTTAGTCTCCCTCTATCTCATTTATTTGTGATTAGCATTTATTACTTTGCACTTAAGCTCTTTCATATCTAAAAAGTTTTTAAAAGAGTTAAATTTTTTAAGAACCCAATTCACCCCCCCTCTTGGGTTGCCATCTGGGCCAACAATTGGTATCAGAGCTAGTGCTCATTTTTGTTTGATCCAACGATCAAGAGCTAAAGATCCAAATGGCAGCTCAAGCTGGATCTTCATTGCTGAAGGTCATTCTACCAATAGACCTCCTTTATTAATGGTTCAACTATTCTTATTGGAAAGCTAGAATGGGAATTTTTATTCAAGCTTTAGATTATGATTTGGAGTGTAATCACTAATGGACCTAGCACACCCACACACTTAGTAGATGGTTCAATAGTTCCTAAGCCCGAAAGGGATTGGAATGATAATGATAGGAAAATGGCTCAGCTCAATGCTAAGGCCATGAATGTTTTATATTGTGCTTTAGATGCTAATGAATTTAATAGAATTTCTACATGTATTTCCGCAAAAGAAATTTGGGATAGATTAAGTTACCCATGAGGGTACTAATCAAGTAAAGAATCTAAAGATTAATATTCTTGTTCATAAGTATGAATTGTTTAGCATGGAACAAAATGAAACTATCACATGCATGTACACTAGATTTACTGATATTGTAAATGGTCTAAAAAGTCTTGGAAAACCTATACTAACTCTGAATTGGTTCGTAAAATTCTTAGGTCTCTTCCAAGGACATGGGAAGCAAAGTAACTGCAATCCAAGAAGCCAAGGACCTCAACACTTACCTTTGGAGGAGCTACTTGGATCATTGATGACCCATGAACTGACATGACATCAAGAGGAAGAGTCAAAAAGAAGAGAACAATTGCCCTTAAGCTGCAGAAATTGAGAAGAGCAGCAGTGATGAAGAAGATGATGATGATGAGAGACTGCTCTTCTTGCTAAGAAATTTAAAAATTTATGCAAAGAAGGAGACCCTTCCACAAGAAAAATTGGAACAAAGATGGAAGGAGAAAAAAAAAAAAAAAGAAAGGACAAGGATAAAGAGAAAGACCCCCTCATATGCTATGAATGTAAGAAACCGGGCACTTTAGATATGATTGTCCTCAATTGAAAAAGGAATACAAGAAGAAGAAAAAGGCATATGTTGCAACATGGAGCGACAGCGATGAATCCTCATCCGAGGAGGAACAAAAGGAAGTTGCAAACATTTGCTTTATGGCAAAAGAAGATGATGAGGTAAGTCCAAAAATGACTTTACTTTTGAGAATTATTTGATGCATTTAATGAATTAGTTAGTGATTTAAAGTTTTGAAAAAGAAAACAAATCTTTGAAAAATGATAATTAAATCTTGTAAAGAAAAGGATAAACTAACACATGAAGTTGAAAACTAAAATCTGAAAATAAAATTTGTTAAAAGATAAAGAGTCAATTTCTAATGAAAATGTTAGCTTAAAGAAAGAAGTTGATAAATATAAAAATATAGTTGATAAATTTACATATAGCTCTGAAAAACTTAATTTGTTATTGAGTAATCAAAGAGCTGTATTTGATAAAGCTGGATTAGGTTATAGACCTAACAAGAAACAAAAGTATGTTAAAATTTTTTAGAAAAAGAACAGGAAAAAATGAATGTTCAATAAGTTATTGTTGTTGGCTACTAACCATGAAGGACCCAAGAAAGCTTGGGTACCTAAACAAAAGTTTGATTACTTTGCAGGAGTGTCTTGCGGCCAAAAGATCAAAACGAAAGTGGTATCTTGATAGCGGCTGCTCAAGACACATGACGGGTGACAAGGAGCAATTCATCACCCTTGAGATAAAAAGGAGGAGTTGTCACATTTGGAGATAATGGTAAAGGCCAATTATGGGATTTGGTAAAATTCAGATAACTCCCTCTACTTTATTGAAAATGTTTTTATGTAGATGGTTTAAAGCATAATTTAATTAGTATTAGCCAATTGTGTGATAAAGGTTTCAAAGTTTCATTTGAAGCTTCTATCTGCACTGTTCTAATCCCATTGACAATAGCATTATATTTATTGGTAATAGAAATGACAATGTATACTTAATTGATTTAGATAATTTGTCTACTAGTAATCATTGCTTAGTTGCTAATAATGCTAATGTAAATGAGATTGGATGGTTATGGCATCGTAGATTAGGTCATGCAAGCACACACCTTAATTTCAAAATTAATTAGAATGGATTTAGTTAAAGGACTTCCAAAGTTAGATTTTGAAAATAACAAATTTGTGATGCATGTCAATTTGGAAAACAAACTAGAAACTCTTTCAAATCTAAAAATATTGTTTCCACTTCTAGGCCACTAGAGCTACTTCACATGGACCTTTTTGGACCTACTAGAACCACAAGTCTAGGAGGAAAGAAATATGGTCTTGTGATAGTAGATGATTATTCTAGATACACTTGGGTATTGTTTTTGGCTCATAAGGATGAGACTTTCTCAATATTTCTGAAATTCTTCAAGAAAGTCACTAATGAGAAAAACAACACCATAGTGTCTCTTAGAAGTGATCATGGCACTGAATTTGAAAATCACTTATTTGAAATTTCTGCATGAACATGGCATTCATCATAATTTTTCTGCACCTAGAACACCACAACAAAATGGAGTTGTAGAAAGAAAAAATAGGACTTTAGAAGACATGGCCCGTACCATGCTATGTGAAAGCAACCTACCAAAATACTTTTGGGCGGAAGCTATAAACACGGCATGTTACATTCTTAATAGAGCCCTAATTAGGCCAATTCTTAAGAAAACTCCTTATGAATTATGGAATAATAGAAAACCAAACATAGTTATTTTCATGCATTTGGCTGTAATGTTTTATTCATAATAATGGAAAAGATAATCTTGGTAAATTTGATGCAAAATCTGATGAAGGCATATTCTTAGGATATTCAACAACTAGTAAAGCCTATAGAATATTTAACAAGAAATCCTTAATTGTAGAAGAATCTATTCATGTAGTTTTTGATGAGTCTTTAGCATCAAGTTCAGAAAAGATTGATGATGAGGAAGATACAAATATTCTAGAAAGAGATATTGAAAAATTAAATATAGATGTATCTTCAGATCATGAACAAGAAGCTAAAGATGATGATTCACCTAGGGTTGATGTTATTGATACTAATCATAATGAAGTAGATCTTCCTAGAGATTGGAGATATGCCTATGGTCATCCAAAGGAATTGATTATAGGTGATCCATCTCAAGGAGTAAGAACTAGGTCATNTCTCCCTGCATTAGCTTAGCAAATTCTTGACAAAGGAGATTGTTAGTAGCACCAAATATAATGTCATCAACATAAATTTGAACGATTAATAAATCCTTTCCTTTTTTTTCAAAAACAAGGTTTTATCAACATTTCCTCTAGAAAAGTCATTTTCAATTAAAAATTTACTTAATCTATCATACCAAGCTCTAGGTGCTTGCTTTAAACCATAAAGTGCTTTGTGTAGTTTGAAGACGTGGTTTGGAAATTCATGATCTTCAAAACCAGGAGGTTGTTCAACATAAACTTCCTCATTTATAAAACCATTTAGAAATGCACTTTTAACATCCATTTGAAATAAGTTGAAATTCATATGACATGCAAATGCAAGTAGTAGCCTAATGGCTTCTAATCTAGCAACAGGTGCAAAAGTTTCATCAAAATCTATACCTTCTTCTTGATTATATCCTTTTGCAACTAGTCTAGCTTTGTTTCTAATTACTAATCCATTTTCATCTAATTTATTTCTAAATACCCATTTAGATCCTATTATAGGGTGATTTTTAGGTCTTTCAACTAGGGTCCAGACTTGATTTCTAGTGAATTGGTTTAACTCTTCCTGCATTGCTAACATCCAATAACTATCTTTCTCGGCTTCCTCTATAGTCTTAGGTTCTATATGAGATACAAATGCAAGATGATTATGATATCTCTCATTGATGATCTAGTCCTTACACCTTGAGATGGATCACCTATGATTAGGTCCTTAGGATGACCATAAGCATATCTCCAATCTCTAGGTAGATCTTTATCATTTTGAACAGTATCAATACCATCATCCTTAGGTGAGTCATCATCCTTAACTTCAGGTTCTTGATCTGAAGATACATTTAATTTTTCAATATCTCTTTCAATCAAAGATGTATCTTCCTCATCATCAATTTTATCTGAACTTGATGCTAAAGACTCATCAAACACTATATGAATGGATTCTTCTACAACTAAGCTTTTCTTATTAAATACTCTATATGCTTTGCTAGATGTAGAATATCCTAGGAAGATACCTTCATCAGACTTTGCGTCAAACTTCCCAAGATTATCCTTACCATTGTTATGAATAAAACATTTACAACCAAATGCATGAAAATAACTTAAATTTGGTTTCCTATTGATCCATAGTTCATAGGGAGTTTTCTTAAGGATAGGTCTAATTAGGGCTCTATTTAGAATGTAACATGCTGTGTTTATAGCTTCCGCCCAAAAATATTTTGGAAGTTGGCTTTCACATAGCATGGTACGGGCCATGTCTTCTAAAGTCCTATTCTTCCTTTCTACAACTCCATTTTGTTGCGGTGTTCTAGGTGCAGAAAAGTTATGATGTATGCCTTTTTCAAAACAGAATTTTTCAAATAAGTGATTTTCAAATTCAGTTCCATGATCACTTCTAATAGACACTATGGTAGTGTTTTTCTCATTAGTGACTTTCTTAACAAATTTCATGAATATTGAGAAAGTCTCATCTTTGTGAGCCAAAAACATTACCCAAGTGAATCTAGAGTAATCATCTACTATCACTAGACCATATTTCTTTCCTCCTAGACTTGTGGTTCTAGTAGGTCCAAAAAGGTCCATGTGTAGTAGCTCTAGTGGCCTAGTAGTTGAAACAACATTCTTAGATTTGAAAGAAGTTCTTGTTTGTTTTCCAAATTGACATGCATCACATATTCGATTATTTTCAAAATTTAAGCTAGGAATACCTTTAACTAAATCCATTTTCAATAATTTAGAAATTAGGTGTGTGCTTGCATGACCTAATCTACGATGCCATAGCCAACCAATCTCATTCATCTTAGCATTATTAGCAACTAAGCAATGATTACTTGGAGATAAATTACTCAAATCAATTAAGTACACATTGCCATAGCGTTTACCAACAAGAATAATGCTATTATCAATGGGATTAGTAACAGTGCAAACAGAAGCTTCAAAGGAAACCTTGAAACCTTTGTCACACAGTTGGCTAATACTTATTAGATTATGTTTAAGTCCATCAACATATAAAACATTATCAATATGAGTAGATGGAGTAATTTGAATCTTACCAATACCCATGATATGGCCTTGACCATTATCACCAAAAGTAACTACTCCACCTCTTTTTGATTCAAGGGTGATGAATTGATCTTTGTCACCCGTCATGTGTCTTGAGCAACCACTGTCCAGGTACCATTTTCTTTTCAGTCTGATGGCTGCAAGACACTCCTGCAAAACATTTATGTCTTAATTTTAGGTACCCAAGCCTTCTTGGGTCCTTCATGGTTAGATGCATTAAATATTGTTCCTTTGGGAACCCAAATCATCTTTTTCTTTTATGTGAAGATTTACACATATATGATTTATGTCCTTTGTTTCCACATTTAAAACAAGTAATGTTTAATGATTTTTCAGCATGTACAAAAATATTCTTCAAAGATTTTTGCTTTTTAAGTGGATTATATCCTAATCCAGCTTTATCAAAAACAGCCTTTTGATTTTCCAAAATCATATTAAGTTTGATAGAGCTTAGAGTAAATTTATCAACTATAGGCTTAAGTCTATCAACTTCATTTTTCAAACTTTCTTTTTCTTTTATCAAAAGTTCTTTATCAACAACATGCTTTTCATTTTCTAAGGATAGTTTTTGCATTTGAGTTTTCAAATCTTTGTTCTTTGAACTTAGGTTTGCAAAATCATCCATTAATTCATAAAAAGCACTATGCAATTCATCAAAAGTGAAGTCATCAAGAAAACTCGGACTTACCTCATCATTGTCCGCCATGAAGCATAGATTGGCCATTTCACTCTTTTCTTCTTCTTCGGAACTTGAGCTTTCCGAATCGCTCCATGTGGCCATCATTGCCTTCTTTTTGAACTTCCGGGTGCCTTTCTTAGTTGAGGGCATTCAGATTTAAAGTGACCCGGCTTCTTGCATTCAAAGCAAATAACTTCTTTTTCTTTGCCCTTGTCCTCATCTTTTCTTGCAAAGGGCTTTTTCTTTCAAACTTTCTTCTTCATGAATCTTTTAAATTTTCTTGTGATGAGTGCCATGTCCTCATCATCACTTTCATCTTCAGATTCATGAGGCTCTTCCATATATTCAGAAATCTTAAGAGCCATAGTTCTCTTCTTCTTTGACTCATCATCATCAACATGTTGCTTAATTTGAAGCTCATGAGTCATCAAGGATCCCAAATTCTTCTAGGGGTAGTGTACTTAGATCCTTTGCCTCTTGTATTGCAGTCACCTTAGCTTCCCAAGTCCTAGGCAAGGAACGCAAGACCTTTCTCACAAGATCAGAATTATCATAAGATTTACCAAGACTTTTTAAACCATTAACTATATCAGTAAATCTTGTAAACATATCAGCAATAGATTCACATGCATCCATTTTAAACAATTCATATTTATGAACTAGCATGTTAATCTTGGATTCCTTGACTTGATTTGTTCCCTCATGGGTAACCTCAAGTCTATCCCAGATTTCCTTAGCAGAAATGCAAATAGATATGCGATTGAATTCATTTGCATCTAATGAGCAGTATAAGACATTCATTGCTTTGGCATTGAGTTGTGCCAATTTTCTATCATGTTCATCCCATTCCGTTTCCGGTTTAGGAATCTCCATGCCATTAACTCTAGCAGTGGGTGTGTGTGGTCCATTGACTATAATACTCCATAGATCATAGTCAAGTGCTTGAATGAATATTTTCATTCTAGCCTTCCAATAACCATAGTTAGAACCATTAAATAAGGGTGGTCTATTAGTAGATTGGCCTTCGGAAAAAGATGAACCAGCTTGAGTTGCCATGTGGATCTTTGACTCTTGATCGTTAGATCAAATCAAATGAGCACTAGCTCTGATACCAATTGTTGGTCCAGATAGCAACCCAAGAGGGGGGGTGAATTGGGTTTTTCAAAAATTTAAACTCTTTTGAAAGATAACCCCCAGCGGAAATAAAAACTTAGATTCACACAAATTAAAACTGAACAACACAAATAGAGAGTTGAAGATAAAGAGACAATCACGGCAAACACAGGAGATTTTATAGTGGTTCGGTGTACCTACACCTACGTCCACTCCCAAGTACCTCTTGGGTCCACACTATAATCAAACTGATTACAGCAGAGTTGTTTTGCAAGCTCACAACTCAAACTTGTTGTTTTCCCGGGTGCACAACGAACCCAGCTGGTTTTCAAGGCTCACCAGCACAAAACCTATCACCACAAGCTAATGCTTGCACAAGGCTAACAGCCTCAACTGAATCAATCACCAGATTGACCCAGCAAACAATATTTATTTTTACAAGATAAATAGCTCCTTCAATGAGCAAATATACAATAATGAAACAATAATAAGAGATAGGAATCAAAGCCTGATTCGCAGATCTTGGTGGCTTCTTCCTTCTCTTCCTTTGAATGGATCTTCCTTCAAGATGCTCTTGAGACTCAGAAGATCAGAAAACTAGGGCTTCTTTCTTCTCTTGAGATTTCTTCGAAATAGAACAGCAAAAGCTTGGAATCTCTCTCTCTTCTTTTGGGGAATCAGTATGATCTTTCCTTACAAGTTTTCCCTCTTTTCTTTTCTGATAGATCTCAAGGATTTCTCTATTCTTTTCTTTTTGCCTCTCTTGTCTTCTTTTTTGGGATGCAATAAACCCTCTTATAGATCCTGATTAATCCATAAATAGTTTGAAACTATCCATTAGAAACAAGTGTAAGAAGGATTAGATCCATAAATAACAATAGCCGTTGGGATTAAAATAGATAAAGATAAAGTTTAGAGTCGTTCTGATAGTTCTGGAGCCATGTCTGATATTCTGGAGTCAGCTCTAACTTTTCTGGAGTCGGCTCTAACTCAAATTCTTTAATCCGCTTGATCAGGAGTCGTCTCTGACTTTTCTGGGGTCGACACAAATTTCTTCTGGAGTTGACTCTAACAGTCTGGGAGTCGACTCTAAGTCGTGGCCTAAAAAACCATCGTTCTGTCTTTTCTGTTGGAGTCGGCTTTAACAGTCCCGGAGTCGACTCTAAGTCTGTGCTATTTTTCGGAGTTGACTCTGCGATTCCATGTGTCGACTCTAATGTCTGCAATCTTACCTTGACATTAGATTCGAACCAGAACTTGATTTGACTCTTGATTTTGATTATCAAATCGACTTATAATCTGAAAAACTTAATCAAAATCATTAGTAACTTCAAATATATACTCAAATAGTTTTGTTAATCATCAAAATCCTCAATTGGGTCAACACATATGTTGCAACATGGAGCGACAGTGAAGAATCCTCGTTCGAGGAGGAACAAAAGGAAGTTGCAAACATTTGCTTTATGCAAAAGAAGACGATGAGGTATGTACCAAAACTCATGACTTTACCTTTGACGAATTGCTTGATGTATTTAATGAATTAGTTAGTAATTTCAAAATTCTGAAAAAGTAAAGCAAAGTTTTGAAAAATAATAATTCAAATCTTGTCAAGAAAAGGATAAACTAACACATGAAGTTGAAGAATAGAAATCTGAAAATAAGAATTTGTTAAGATAAAGAGTCAATTTCTAATGAAAATGTTAGCTTAAAGAAAGAAGTTGATAAATATAAAAATATAGTTGATAAATTTACATATAGCTCAGAAAAACTTAATTTGTTATTGAGTAATCAAAGAGCTGTATTTGATAAAGCTGGATTAGGTTATAGGCCTAACAAAAACAAAAGTATGTTAAAAATTTCTTTAAAAGAATATGATAAAAATGATATTTCATGTTATTGTTGTAATAAAAAGGGACATAAAGTTATGAATGTAATTTTAGAAAAATTAACAAGAATTTAAGTAGTAAAGGAAAGAAAATATGGGTTCCGAAAGAACAATCTTTGTTGCTACTAACCATGAAGGACCCAAGAAAGCTTGGGTACCTAAACAGAAAGTTTGATTACTTTGCAGGAGTGTCTTGCGGCCAAAAGATCAAAACGAAAGTGGTATCTTGATAGCGCTGCTCAAGACACATGACGGGTGACAAGGAGCAATTCATCACCCTTGAGATAAAAAAGGAGGATTTGTCACATTTGGTGATAATGGTAAAGGCCAGATTATGGGATTTGGTAAAATTCAGATAACTCCCTCCACTTTCATTGAAAATATTCTTTATGTAGATGGTTTAAAGCATAACTTAATTAGTATTAGCCAATTGTGCGATAAAGGTTTCAAAGTTTCATTTGAAGCTTCTATCTGCACCGTCTCTAATCCTATTAAATAGCATTATATTTACTGGATATAGAAATGACAATGTATACTTAATTGATTTGGACAATTTGTCTACAAGTAATCATTGCCTAGTTGCTGATAATGCTAATGTAAATAAGATTGGATGGCTATGGCATCGTAGATTAGGTCATGCAAGCACACACTTGATTTCAAAATTGATTAGAATGGACTTAGTTAAAGGACTTCCAAAGTTAGATTTTGAAAATAACCAAATTTGTGATGCATGTCAATTTGAAAAAAACTAGAAACTCTTTCAAATCTAAAAATATTGTTTCACTTCTAGGCCACTAGAGCTACTTCACATGGACCTTTTTGGACCTACTAGAACAACAAGTCTAGGAGGAAAAAATATGGCCTTGTGATAGTAGATGATTATTCTAGATTCACTTGGGTATTATTTTTGGCTCACAAGGATGAGACTTTCTCAATATTTTTGAAATTCTTCAAGAAAGTCACTAATGAGAAAAACAACACCATAGTGTCTCTTAGAAGTGATCATGGCACTGAATTTGAAAATCATTTGTTTGAAAGTTTCTGCATTGAACATGGCATTCATCATAATTTCTCTGCACCTAGAACACCTCAGCAAAATGAGTTGTAGAAAGAAAAAATAGGACGTTAGAAGACATGGCCCGTACCATGCTATGTGAAAGCAACCTACCAAAATACTTTTGGGCGGAAGCTATAAACACGGCATGTTACATCCTTAACAGAGCCCTAATTAGGCAATTAAGAAAAAACTCCCTATGAATTATGGAATAATAGGAAACCAAACATTAGTTATTTTCATGCATTTGGCTGTAAATGTTTTATTCATAATAATGGAAAAGATAATCTTAGTAAATTTGATGCAAAATCTGATGAAGGTATATTCTTAGGATATTCAACAACTAGTAAAGCCTATAGAATATTTAACAAGAAATCCTTAATTGTAGAAGAATCTATTCATGTAGTTTTTGATGAGTCTTTAGCATCAAGTTCAGAAAAGATTGATGATGAGGAAGATACAAATATTCTAGAAAGAGATATTGAAAAATTAAATATAGATGTATCTTCAGATCATGAACAAGAAGCTAAAGATGATGATTCACCTAGGGTTGATATTACTGATACTAATCATAATGAAGTAGATCTTCCTAGAGATTGGAGATATGCCTATGGTCATCCGAAGGAATTGATTATAGGTGATCCATCTCAAGGAGTAAGAACTAGATCATCTATGAGGAATATCAATAATCATCTTGCATTTGTATCTCAAATTGAACCTAAAACTATTGAAGAAGCTGAAAAAGATAGTAATTGGATGCTAGCTATGCAAGAAGAATTAAATCAGTTTACTAGGAATAATGTATGGTCCTTAGTTGATAGACCTAAAAGTCATTCAGTTATAGGATCTAAATGGGTATTTAGGAATAAATTGGATGAAAATGGCATAGTAATTAGAAATAAAGCTAGATTAGTTGCAAAAGGATATAATCAAGAAGAAGGAATTGATTTTGATGAAACTTTTGCACCTGTAGCTAGATTAGAGGCAATTAGATTACTACTTGCATTTGCATGTCATATGAACATCAATCTATTTTAAATGGATGTTAAAAGTGCATTTTAAATGGTTTTATAAATGAGGAAGTTTTTGTGGAACAACCACCTGGTTTTGAAGATCATGAATTTCCAAATCATGTTTTTAAATTACACAAAGCACTATATGGTTTAAAACAAGCACCTAGAGCTTGGTATGATATGTTAAGCAAATTTCTAATTGAAAATGGTTTTTCTAGAGGAAATGTAGACAAAACCCTATTTTTGAAAAGAAAAGACAAAGACTTATTAGTAGCACAAATATATGTAGATGATATTGTATTCGGTGCTACTAACAATCATTTGTGTCAAGAATTTGCTAAGCTAATGCAGGGTGAATTCGAGATGAGCATGATGGGAGAACTCAACTTCTTCCTAGGACTCCAAATCAAGCAAAGCAAAGAAGGGATTTTCATCAACCAAACAAAGTACACAAAGGAAATACTCAAGAAGTTTGGAATGGAATCAATCAAACCCCTTGGAACACCTATGAGTCCTTCATGCAAATTGATAAAGATGAAGATGGTAAGAAAGTTGATCAAAAACACTATAGAGGTATGATCGGATCTCTACTTTACTTAACCTCAAGTAGACCTGATACATTTTGCTATTTGTTTATGTGCTAGATTTCAATCAGAACCTAAAGAATCTCACTTAATTGCTGTAAAAAGAATACTAAGATATCTAAGTGGAACAAAAATGTAGGATTATGGTATTTAGAGATTCAACACTTAATTTGATTGCTTATTCAATTCTGATTATGCTGGATGTAAACTAGATAGAAAAAGTACAAGTGGTGCATGTCAATTTTTAGGAAGTAACTTAATCTCTTGGTTTAGCAAAAAGCAAAATTCGGTTGCATTATCTACTGCTGAAGCAGAATATGTTGCAGCTGGAAGTTGCTATGCTCAAATCCTTTGGATTAAGCGACAACTTGAAGATTATGGCATAACACTTGATAAAACTCCTATTAGATGTGATAATACAAGTGCAATCAATTTAACTAAGAATCCAATACAACATTCAAGAACTAAGCACATTGAAATTAGATATCACTTTATAAGAGAACATGTAGCTAACAATGAAATTTGCCTTGATTATGTTAATACTGAAGAACAGTTAGCTGATATATTTACAAAACCTTTGAGTGAAGAGAGATTTTGTTATCTTAGAGGAGAATTAGGAATTTGTGATCCTTTGGAATGATCCTGAAACTCCTAAGGAAAGATTATCTAGAATTCAATTAATTCTGTGATTTCTTTCATGATTTTAAGGATAATTTATCTAGACTTTTGAGCAATTTGATTCTCCACATTCCAAAGATTTTTTAAAAATTTATTGACCTTATTTTGATAAGTTTTGGCTGTTTGAACTCATTTATTTTTCTCTGAAACTGTCAGTGGAGTCGACACCTTAATCTGTGGAGTCGACCTTGTCTGTGTCGCTCTCGGTCTCTGACCTTGGAGCCGACACCCGCTTAAGCGGAGCCGACTCCAGCTGGGCGCTAACAGTATTAGTGACTTGGAGTCAAGACCCGACTTTGCGGGAGTCGACACCTGGTGGACCCAAATTGATTATATTAGGGCAGAGTCGACACCTTCTCATTTTCTATCTTTCCAAACCTTCTCCAAAACCCCTCCAAACCTCCCAAAGCCAAATACTCCTCAAATCAACAATTCCCTAAGATTCCAATGGTACCTAAGCGTAGGGGATCGGTCTTTGATGCTCCGTGGCTACAAGGAAGCGCACGGCTCGGCGTCCCGTCCGTGAACCTTCCCTAAGCGATGATTCCTCGTCAACTCACTCGAATAATCCTAGCCCTTCCTCTCTCAAGTAGATATCTTGCTGGGCGAGTCATAACCATGGGAAGAAAGGTGGATTTTGATTTTTTGAAGCCGAGGGTTTTGCAATCGATAGACAAATTAAAGAGCTCGGTTGGGATAAGGTGTTCTTTGGATGTTCCCAATTATCCAGCTCTAGTTAAGGAATTTTATCTCAATTTATCAAGGGAAGATGGTGGAATAGTTAGTTCTGTAAGAGGGAAGAGAATTCATCTCACATTTTAGATCTTAGGAAATCTTTTAGGCATCCATGTCACTGGGCTTGCGGCGACATTCATAGTGAGAGATCAGATGCTTTGTCAAGGATGTTAGGAAGAGAAATAACAGAGTTTGAGGAAGTTAGGGTAAATCAATTGCCACTTGAACTTAGATTGCTGCATAACATTTGTGGTAGGATCTTATTTCCCAAGACTGGTCGTTTTGAGTATGTCTCAGAGCGAGACATAGTGATTATGGATAGTATCTTGACGGGTTAGCCAATTAATCTTGCTAGGATGATGATGTGGTATATGGCTGAGGCTAGGGGCAAGAGGATCTTCATTGCCTTATGGGATGATCCTAACCATGGTTTTTAGAAGTCAAGGAGTTGTGATTTCTGACAATGAGCCATCGAAGAACCTTAGACACATAGATTACTATAGCTTGGCTACTGTGCACAGAATGGGGTTTATAAAAGTGGATGGTAGATGGAAAGGAAAGGCCATCTGGATGAGAGAGCAGCTGATATTAGGGCTACTGCACCATCTGAGGCAGGTCCATCAGCGAGGCATCCATCACCAGAACCTAGCAGATCTTCATCACCACCGGTACCTACTCCAGCTCCTGCACATGTACCACCACCTATGTCATCTATTGGTTTTTCTGATATTCAGTTAGAACAGCTTAAAATTTTATTTGCTACTCACAAGGAAGAAATGAAAATAGAAATTGACAACAGTTTAATGAATTTAAGAGAAATGTATGAAAGAATTGGTAAAATTGAATCTACACTTGGAGCCTCCGCAAAATCTTTGAAGAATGATCTCAAGAATATTTTTGAAGAACTTAAAGATATTGGTAGAGATTCGGAGACTATTCCAAATGCAATGTGAGCTTCAGGATAAAATTATGACTGCATGTGCATTTGTTGATAGAAGACTAAAGGAATTTGTAAGAACTCAAAGTGAAGGAATGGAAAAAATAGTAGAATAATTGCAAAGACTTCTTAGAGCTAATTTTTGATTATCTTGTAATAAAGTTCTTCGATGTAATTAAAAGATGATGTTTAGTTTAGTTTGATATTGATTTACTTTTCACTAAAATTTTGATGTAATGAAGTTTCCTTTTGCAATATGATGTAATGCTTGACTTTATGTAATGAACTTATTTGATATTAATAATATCATTTAATCTTTGAAGCATCTCTCAATTTATCATTTAACTTGAAATTCTTAACCTTTTTGTTGATTACAAAAAAGGGAGAGAAGTAATTGATAGTCGTATATGCATCAAAAGTTAAAAAGAGAGAAAAGTATTTGTATATGCATTGGAATAAATAATAATTAATTGGTATTACATATAGAGAGAAGTAATTTGACATATGTGTACTTAATTTGATATAATTTGATATGATTGTTTAATTAGTATCAAACATTAAAAGTTTACTGTTAAATTGAGTATCATAGGGGGAGCTACTTCATTCAGGAGGAGCTTACTTGAGAACTAAATATTTGAGAAATTTGATTTGAAAATCTCACTGTTGTTAAATTGAGTATCATAGAGGGAGCTACTTCGTTCAGGGGAGCTTACCTATAAGAACTAAATATTGAGAAATTTGATTTGAAAATCTTACTGTTTAAATCATGTATATACTCAATGTTTTTATAATCATCAAAAAGGGGGAGATTGTGACTCAAGTATTGATTTTGATGATTAATAAAAGACATGAGTATATTTACTATGTTTCTAATAGATTTAACAAGTGTTACAGGGATTAAAAATGTTTGATCAATCAAAAGGAATAAAGAAACAAGTTTTGAATCAAAATCAAAAGAATTTTTTAAAGTTCAGAGCTTGGAGTCGACACCCAAATGGTCAGGAGCCGACCCCAAGGCATATCAAAGTTTTCTAAAATTTTGGCACAGTCTGGAGTCGACACCCAGAGTTTCAGAGCCGACTCCAACTCGAGATACAGAGAAGCATATTCTGTTTCAGTTTCCAGAGCCGACACCCAGTATTCGGGAGCCGACACCTGAGAGTTCGGGAGCTGACACCTGATTTTCTGGAGCGACTCTAACCTGAGAACAGAGAGCGTATTTTTATGAGCATTTCTGGAGCCGACACCTTCGGATTACGGAGCCGACCCCTAAAAGTGGCGAGCCGACACTTAACTTTCTCAGAGCCAACTCCTCAATAACTTTTTATTTTTTATTTTTGGATACCCGACTTGGAGCCGACACCTGAAAAGTTGGAGCCGACTCCAACCTGTCAGGAACATATTTTTTATTTGTCAGAACGGACTCCAACGGTAAGATTTCTTTTTACCTAACCTCTAACGACTATTTTTTGTGTGTGTAGAGAGATCCAAACAACTCACAATAGCTAGATTTTCCATCTAAACCTGGATTAAGAAATCTATAAAAAGGGAAAATCGTCTATTTGAAAAAGAGAGAGTACAAGAGAAAAGAGGAGAAAAATCAAGAAAAATACTCTGTGAAAAAGAGAGAGAAACCAAGAGGAAAGACTTAGAGCTCAAATCCATCAACCTCAGGAAGCTCAAAGAGAAATCCACAAGCTTCTCAAGTTCAAATCAAGGAGATTTCTATCTTTAGAAGAAAGATAGCAAAAGCCCCAAATCCTCAACTTCTCAACTGCAAATTTCTGAAGAATCTGAGCTGAGGCCCTGATTCAATCTTTCAAAGGAGAAGAGAAAAAGAAGAAAAGAAAAAAAGCACACATTCAAAGAGCTTCAAACATATTTTTCTTATCCTTGTTTAGTTTATTGTTTATTTGCTCATTTGAGGAGTTGCTATGTACTTAAACTCTATTTTTTATTAGTGTTTGCTAATTCAATCGGGGGATTGAATTAGTGGAGGTAGTATACCTCGGTACAAGCTACGGATAGCTTGTTGTTGGGTTGTGTGCTGGTGAGCCCAGAAAACCAGCTGGGTTCGTTATGATCCCAGGGGAAACAACAAGTTTTGAGTTGTGAGCTTGTAAAACAACTCGACTGTAATCAAAAGGATTATAGAGTGGACCCAAGTGAAGCTTGGGAGTGGACGTAGGTGTTGGATACACCGAACCACTATAAAATCTTTGTGTTTATCGTGCTTTGTTTCTTAGTCTCTCTCTATCTCATTTATTTATGATTAGCATTTATCTACTTTGCACTTAAGCTCTTTCATATCAAAGCAAAAAGTTTTTTTAAAAGAGTTAAATTTTTTAAGAACCCAATTCACCCCCCGTCTTGGGTTGCCATCTGGGCCAACACCTCCCAGTTGGGGGACAGTTTGCCCCGCTCCGTAGGCTTAGATACCTCAGCCTTTCTTAAAACCAGATTTCCGTGGCAAAAGACCTTGGGACAAACTCGGGCATTGTAGTACTTGGCTGCCCGCTGACGGAAAGTCGCCATATGCAGCCTTACCTGGTCATGTGCTTCGTCGATAAAGTTCAGGTTGGCTCGTATCAATGTGGAATTGTCTTCCTCATTGAAGGACTCCACGCGCGGACTGGGCAGTCCGATCTCAACAGGGATGATGGCTTCGGATCCAAAGACGAGACTGAAGGGAGTCTCGCCCGTCGGGGCTCTGGGGGTCGTGTGGTAAGCCCATATCACACTGGGGAGCTCCTCCACCCATCGACCCTTTGATCCATCTAGCCGAGTCTTGAGCCCTCTGAGAATGGTGCGGTTCATGACCTCGGCCTCCCCGTTGGTTTGGGGGTGGTCGACAGAGGTGAATCAATGGTGAATGCCTAGCTCGCCACAGAAAGTCTTGAATTCTTCATTGTTGAACTGGCAACCGTTGTCCGTGACGAGGGTGTGTGGTGGGCCAAAGTGACATATAATCGACTTCTAGAAGAAGGCTTGACTTTACTCTCGGTGATCTTAGCCAGCACCTCGACCTCGACCCACTTGGTGAAATAGTCGATGGCTACTAGCAAGAATCTCTGCTGTCCCGAGGCTGGGGGGAATGGCCCAAGGATGTCCATTCCCCACTGGGCAAAGGGCCAGGGGGCTGAGAGCGGGTTAAGCAGGGTAGACGGTTGATGTTGGATGTGTGCGTGGCGCTGGCAACCATCGCACTTTTGAACTAGTTTGGCAGTGTCCTCCCTCATGGTAAGCCAGAAGTATCCCTGCCGAAGGGCCTTCTAGGCCAGGGACCTGCCCCCCAAGTGATTTCCGCAGATGCCTTTATGGATTTCTCTAAAGATGTAGTTAGCGTCGGCATGTCCTACACATCTGAGCAGGGGGTAGGAGAATGACCTCCTATATAGACGTCCGTCTAGGAGGACGAATTTGGAAGCCCTCCACTTGAGCAGCTTGGCTTCATTGCAGTCATTAGGGAGGGTGTCGTCAGTGAGATAGCGGACGTAGGCATCCATCCATGTAGGCTCTTGGGTGAGCAGGAGGACTTCCTCGCCATCCTCTATGCTGGGCCTTTCTAAATATTCAATGTAAGCATCCCTTGCAATGCCATCGGTGGTTGTGGCGCCTTCTGGACATATTTGCCGAGGTAGCCCCTCTGGATGAGCTCCTCAATGGCGCGCTTCAAGCTGAAGCAGCTGACGGTGTCATGCCCATAGTCTCGATGGAATCGGCAATAACGACTCTTGTCGTGGGGAGGACATTTCTTCATAGGAGGAGGGCGCTGGAGATAAGGCTCGCCCTCGATTTTTATCAGGATGTGGGATCGAGGGCGAGGAGAGGCATGAGCTTGCTCTCGTCGGGGACGGGGCTTCGACCCTGTTGTCGGATCGGCGAGGCAGATCAGGCCGCCAGTGGCAAGGGGGGATGCTCGGCTCGGGGCGAGCAGGCTTGCGGCTGGAGCTCCTTGATGATTCCCGACGGGTGAGGTCGGCCTCATCCGTGTGGATGTACTTCTGAGCTTGGAGGAGAAGGTCGGAGTAGGAACCCGGGGGCTTCTTGTCCAGAGAGAAGGTGAAGCAGGACGGGAGGAGTCCCCGCTTCAGCGCCAATGTTGCCACTGCATCGTCGAGGTGGTAAACTTCGAGGGCGGCGGTCTGGAACTGGGACACAAAATCCCGCAGCGATTCTCCCTCATTCTGATGCACGGAGAAGAGGCTATCCATGACCCTTGGGATCCGCCGGCAGGCATCAAAATGCGCCAGAAAAGCCCTTTCTAGCTCTCAAAAAGAGTCGATGATATGGGGGATAGGCGCGAGTGCCAAGCGCGAGCAACCTTTTACAGAGTAGCAGGGAAAGCTTTGTAGAGAAGGGTGTATGAGGCATCCTGAACTTGCATCATGGCCTTGTAGCTCTCGAGGTGGTCAAGAGGATCCGTCGTACCATCGTACGGATCTATCTGGGGGAATCAGAATCTAGAGGGGATGGGCTCCTCCAGTATCCGACGAGTATAAGGAGGACGAGTGTCATATTCCTCCTTCGGTTGATTGTTGATCTTCTTGGCGAGCTCATCTAGACACCGGTTGTACTCGTCTAGGCACTCCTCCGCCTGGCGGTTGATTGTCGGGGCCCTTCGAGACGGCTCGGAGGATGAAGAAGAGGAAGATGAAGAAGAAGGAGAAGGACGCGGAAGATGGGATTTCGCTTTGGTTCCTCCTGGCGATGCGGCTCTGGAGGAAACTTGCTCGGGCCATAATCTGGAGATCACGGCCGCTTGAGGGTCTCATAGTGCGGCTTCCTTGGAAAAGCTCGGCGACGACTGACCTCTCGCTGAGGAGTACCTTCCCTTGCAGACTGTTGATTGGCAGGGGGAGCGGTCTGATGCTGGATGGCCACGGACTGCTGCTGCTGAAGTCCGTGGACCATGGCGGTAAGGGTCTGGACTTGCCAAGTGAGGGTTGCCAGCTGCTCCGCAGCCGGGGCAGCCGTCTCCAGTTGAGGGGAAGAAACAGGAGGATCAGCGACAGGGAGGTTGGTCTCCTGCTGCCTAGTTGGGGGAAGATGCACCCTAGGGTGACTGACTGAAGCATCCTGAGCTCATGTCATCACCATTGTTGGGAGAGGGAGAGAAAGGAGAAGTATACTGTAGGGTTTGGGCCTTCTTTGCTTTTTACCCCTACCCGGCGTGCCAATCTGATGACGCCTGATCACTGGTCTTGAACGTCGAGAGAAGAGAGCTGCTTAATCCATGGTCGCACACCTGATCGGATGGCCTGCAAAAAGTCCCAAGACTGAAGGGGTGCTCCGGTGGGGACCCTCCGATGCTCAAGTCAGTAACCGGGGTCACAGCTGAGGGAGAGCTCAGACGAGCTCTGGGGAGAAAAATGAGTCATCAGAAAGAGGGGAGTCCCTTTCTGAGTATCAGGGTAGGGAGCATATGAGTTTGCGTACCTTGTTCCTGAGTGGACTTACCCTTTTATAGGGGGTTGACACCTGCACAACCACGTGGAGTTCGGTAAGAAAGGAATGTCCGCGGGTTTGTAGGGTTGCGTGAATTTGGACTGGTTGGTGGGTCCTGTCCCATCAGAGAGGGGAAAATAGCAGTTGGTGAGCTACGTGTCATCGGTCAGTGGGGCTGACAGGTAGTTAGGTCCAGTCCCATCAGCGGCATGACTTGTGGGTAGTTGGGCCTGGGGATGCCAGGCGGCGTGGGTCAGAAGGACGGCGGCGTGAATAGCCAGGACCGTTCTGGAGCCGACTTGATACAGCCTTGACCCTCCGGAAGGCACCGAGGCCGAGCAGGGCCGACTTGGCCGACCTGAAGATGCCAGGGCGGGGCCGACCAGGGAAGGTCGGGGCCGACTCGGCTGACTTGGAGATGCCGGGGCCGAGCGGGGCCGACCAGGGAAGGTCGGGGCCGACTTGGCCGACTTGGAGATGCCGGGGCCGAGCGAGGCCGACCAGGAAAGGTCTGGGCCGATTTGGCCGACTTGGAGATGCCGAGGCCGAGCGGGACCGACCAGGGAAGTTCGGGGCCGACTTGGCCGACTCGGAGATGCCAGGGCCGAGCGAGGCCGATCAGGGAAGGTCGGGGCCGACTTGGCCAACTTGGAGATGCCGGGGCCGACTAGGGAAGGTCGGAGCCGACTTGGCCTACTTGAAGATGCCGGGGCCGACCAGGGAAGGTCAGGGCCGACTTGGCCAACTTGGAGATGCCGAGGCTGAGCGGGGCCGACCAGGGAAGGTCGGGGCCGACTTGGTCGACTTGGAGATGCTGGAGCCGAGCGGGACCGGCTAGGGAAGGTCGGAGCCGACTTGGCCGACTTGGAGATGCTGGGGCCGAGCGGGGCCGACCAGGGAAGGTCAGGGCCGACTTGGCCGACTCGAAGATGCTGGGGCCGAGCGGGGCCGATCAGGGAAGGTCGGGGCCGACTTGGCGACTCGGAGATGTCGGGACCGAGCGGGGCTGACCAGGGAGGTCGAGGCCGACTTGACCGACTTGGAGATGCCATGGCGGAGCCACCTTAAAATTTTGATTTGTCATAATTGCTCTCATGGCTACGTTAGCCACATCACCTTCTTTTGACTGCGCTGCTGCTACTGCTGCTTCTTTTTTTTTCTTTCTCTTGGCTCAACGTAGGTAATGTCACATTGGGAGTAACATTTGGTGCATGCTTTAAGGGTGGGGCAAGTGGTGCCATGTTGGATCATCTTCCAGTGCTGATCTTTGGGACAGCTTGCAATAGGCTGCTGGTGACTGGCTTGCCAAAGAGCTGCTCTATTATAAAATGCAACTCTCATCTAAAATCCAAACTTGTCCATGACGTGCAAACCACGTGCCGATTTTTTTTAGGAAAATAACAAAAAAAAAAAAAGTCTGGGCCTTTTGCTTTAAGTATCCAGTATATGTTTTCTTCCTCTTCTCTTCCTGAAACGGGGACAAGTGGATTTTTAATAGATTATTGACATCAATATTTACTGTTGAAAATAATGGTGCGATAGCACCACTAATATATACTGATAAACTGATGTAGTGAACGCAAGAGGCCAAGAGAAGTTAAATCTTGTGGTTATCACAAGGGAAGGGAAGTTAAATCTCCATCATATGGTCCCAAGAAGCGTCCATTGGGTTTTGAAAATTAATTATCGATCTTGGATCCCCCCTGGATTCCGTTATGGTCTTCGTTACGCCAAGCTGGTTGACGAAGCCGGTCGACGATGGAGGCGATGAAGGAGCGGCAGTACGCTCTTCTTCTCCGAACATCACCACCGCTAGTACTCGCCCAGCGGCCCTATGGCCCTCCTCGACCTCGCCGGCGATAGCTCCCTCGCTGCTTCTGCCACCATCGTTGCATCGTCTTTCGATGACCCTAGTAAGACAAAAGTGTCGGGAGAGCCGAATTAATGGAGCAGGAGCACGACAGGTTCCTCGGGGCTCGCCAGCTATACGTACAAGCCTTCCTCTTTTGCTTGCCTTCTAGCTCTTCTTGGATCAAGAATTGGGTTTATGCGTTTTTATTTGTTAAGGAAACTATTGGATTAGGTTGATGGTAGGTTTATTGAATCAGGTATTTGAGTCACAAATGGTTAAATCATTATCGAAGAAGTTGAGGAGACAAAAAGATCAATAATATTAGGGATATAATTGACTCAAAACAGAGTAGCTCAAAATTTATTCAAAAAATATTTGAAACAAACCTGCTGCTTTTTAAATCGAGCTCAAGCTTAATCAAGCTTACATAATTTTATTATTTTATTCTTATATGTAATTATTTTATTCTTATAATTATACATATTTACAATATTGTCCTAACTATATAAAACTAAACTGGGTCCATTTGACCTGCCCGGGTTGAATCAGGCTATAATAATCCTTATAAAGGCTAGCATGAAGGGAGAAGGTTTGAAAGATGGAAGGATTTATAGAGAGTGGAAGAGGTTTTGAAGGTGGAGGGACTTAGGGAGAGATTCTATGTTTTAGAAGGTGGTGGAGGGAGGGTTAAGGTGAAAAACTTATTTAGCTTTAAGGTAGTGTTTGAAATAGGGGATAAGAGGGGATATTCCCTCGATATTCCCTTTTATTCCCAAAAGCCATAACTATAAGGCAGTATTTGAAATAGGGGATAAAAGGGGATATCCAAGGGATATCCCCTTTTATTCCCAAAAGCCATAACTATAAGGGATAGCAGAGAATAAAGTTAACCAAAGGGATAATCCATGGTTAACCATGGTTAACCATGGGATATCCCCTCAATTTATTCCCTAGAGAATGCAGGAATAGCTGGTTATCCCTCCAAATAAGAGTAAAAAAAGGTTATCCTATGGATTTACCTTTTTGCATTTGATATGATCAATGGGATAGCCAAGGGATATCTCTAGGGATAGCCAGGGGATAAACTCTATCCCGTACATTTATCCATGGATAATATTTTTCCTATCAAACACTACCTAAGGTAGTGTTTGAAATAAGGGATAAAAGGGGATATTCAGGAATATCCTCTCTTATTCCCACAAGCCATAACTATAAGGGATAGTTGGGAATAAAGTTAACCAAGGGGATAATCCATGGTTAACCATGATTAACCATGGGATATTCCCTCAATTTATTCCCTAGAAAATGCAGGAATAGCCCGTTATCCCTTCAAATAAGAGTAAAAAAAAATTATCCTATGAATTTACTTTTTTGCATTTGACATGATCAATAGGATAGCCAAGGGATAGTCAGAGGACAAACTCTATCCCGTACACTTATCCATGGATAATATTTTTTCTATCAAACACTACCTAAGGGATAGCTAGGAATAAAGTTAACCAAAGGGATAATCCATGGTTAACCATGAGATATCCCCTCAATTTATTCTCTATAAAATGCAGGAATAGCTGGTTATCCCTCCAAATAAGAGTAAAAAAAAGTTATCCTATGGATTTACCTTTTTGCATTTGATATGATCAATGGGATAGCCAAGGGATATCCCTAGGGATAGTCAGGGGACAAACTCTATCCCGTACACTTATCCATGGATAATATTTTTTCTATCAAACACTACCTAAATGTTCCGATTAGTTTTAGGTTTAAATTTTGAATTTCAATGGATTAAATCTAAATTCTAAATTCAGATTTAAAAAGAATTTCAAATTTAAACTCAAGACTAATTTCGGCAAAAATTCAAATTTAAATTTAAAATTCAAATTCGAATGCAATAAAAGGAAAGAAAGAGTGCATGATTAAGTCCAATCCAATTGGACCCCAAACCAAAACATATTTGGCTTGACTCAATCATCGATCATCCTTTAGATTAAAAAAAAACCCTATGGTGTATGACCCCATAGGTTCTAACACTAAGCCGGTAATATCAGAACATTTTTAGCACTAATCGAAGTCATCTAGCAATGACACCCGACGTCCAGATAGGTCAAAGATTACAAAGCAATAATCTAAATCCTCTGGCATATAGTTACCGTATAATTCATCCCTTTGACCTCATAATGCTCAGGATGACTTAGGGTTTAACTGCCAACCCTTAATCAGCACATCCATAATATGCCTCAACCTTACAAGTTCTGTGACTCCTCACAAGAACTACCATGTTCAAGGTTTTGCTAAGTTGAGACATAGTGAGACATTTACTTCAAACTATTTGGAGAGGTCAATCCCATCTTGATCCACTACTGCTCTACAAGTACTTGACTGTACCCATATACCTTACGTCACTAGATTAGAAATCTAGGTAGTCCTACACTAAAGCACAGTGAGTTGCTTGTAAGCTACCATGATGATCTCAGGTTCGAGGGATACTTATATCCATATCCCTTTGCGAGCAACCCTTGGCAGAAGGGAGCTCCGTAGGTGGGTCACGTTTAATGAAATATCATACATTTGATAGTATGTCATACTAGTGTCTTTACACTCCTTGGTCAAGAGGACAACCAACCTATATGACATACATCAACCTATACTTGATACGTTATCGTCCTATAACAATGTATCCTTTGGTTGTAAACAGTTTTAAGAAATAATCGATATATCCTCTCTATATCGAATGCAAGGTAGTTCTAAGGACTCCATCATACAAGAGCCTTTTACAGGAAAATGTAAATGTGATGAACTGCCAAAAATTACTTTTATTTATTATAAAGTTCATATACAATTACAATGAGCATAACCGTTTACAGTCTAGACGATTGGCTTTGGGACACATTTTTCAATAACTCCCATTTAGACTAAAGCCAATCAGAATAGAATCTAATTCTCATTTTCCATTTACAATCATTGAACTCTTGAATTCCAACGGCTTTAGTGAATGGGTCGGCTAGGTTCTCCTTTCCATCGATCTTCTGAAGGTTGATATCACCTCGCTCCATGATTTCTCGCACAAGGTGATAACGATGCAGAATATGTTTGGTACGTTGATGGGACTTCGGCTCTTTGGCTTGAGCAATAGCTCCGGTGTTGTCATAGTTCACCGAAATAGGACCATCCAGAGAAGGTGTCGCTCCCAGTTCTCTTAGGAACTTTCGCAACCATACAGCTTCCTTTACTGCATCCGATGCCGCAATATATTCTACCTCGCATACTGAGTTCGCCACAGTCTATTGCTTAGAACTTTTTCAGCAAATCACTCCTTCATTTAGGGTAAAGATAAACCTTGACACACTCTTACTATCATCCCTATCTAACTGAAAACTGGAGTCAGTATGCCCCATAAGTTTTAAGTCAGCTTCTTCATAAATTAGCCATTGGTCCTTAGTATTTCGCATATACTTAATAATAGTCTTTACACTTTCCAATGAGCTTCACCTGGGTCAGACTGGTACCTACTCACTACCCCACGTCTGGTCTAGTATATGTCATGGCGTACATAATAGAACCCACTGTCGAAGCATATGGAATCCTACTCATACGTTCTCTTTCCTTAGGAGTTGTCGTACAATCCTTTTTGAAGAGAGAAATTCCATGGCCTATTGAAAGATAGCTTTCTTGAAATTCTTCATGCTAAAACATTTTAGCCCAATGTCTATGTACGTAGATTGGGATAATCCCAAAAGCCTTCTAGATCTATCTCTATAGATCTTCATACCAAGTATATAAGAGGCTCACCCAAGTTTTTCATAGAGAATTGAGATGATAACCAAACCTTTATTCCCTGCAGTGTTGGATGTCATTCCCGATTAAGAGAATGTCATCTACATACAACACAAGGAATACAACCACAGAACCATTAGCCTATTTATAAATACAAGGTTATTCTCTGTTTCTAATGAAACCATACGTCTTAATACATTTATCAAAATGCATGTTCTAGATTCGAGATGCCTGCTTCAGTCCATAGATGGATCTCTGAAGCTTGCACACTTTTGACTCATCTGTGGATATGAACCCTTCAGGTTGTATCATATACACCTCCTCTTCCAGCTCACCATTAAGAAAAGCTGTTTGAACATCCATTTGCCAGATTTTATAATCAAAGTGTGCTGCTAAAGCAAGCATAATCTGAATGAATTTAAGTATTGCTACAGAAAAAAATGTCATGTCATAATTTATACCATAACATTGATGATACCCCTTAGCAACAAGACGGGCTTTATAGGTCTCTACCTACCCATCAGCACCTCTTTTTCTTTTGAAAATTCATTTACATCCAATGGGTTTTATCCCCTCAAGTAGATCAACCAATATCCATACATTATTGATTTCCATGGATTCCATTTCGGATTTCATGGCTTCTAGCCATTTCTTAAAATTAGACCTCTGCATTGCATTCATATAGGTGATCTGATCCTCATTATTCTCATCGAGTTTAATAGGATCGCCATCTTGGATTAAGAAATCATAGTATCTGTCCGGTTAACGCAGTACCCTACCGAATCTCCTTAATGATTTATGTATAGGCTCTGGGTTTGATCTAGTCAAAACCATTTCTGTGTCATCTCTTAAGTGTGTCAGTTTTTCTACATGTTGAACTTTACTAGGTTCAACCTTAGTGGCTCCAGTTCCTTCACTAAGGAACTTTTTTTTAAAAAAGATAGCCCTAAGACTAACGAACAACTTTTGTTCTTCAGGTAAGTAAAAGTAATACCCTTTAGACTCTTTTGGATACCCTACAAATAGGCACCGGTCAGACCTAGGTCCAAGCTTATGTATTTTCAAATGTTTAACATAAGCCGAGCAACCCCAGATCCGAAGGTATGAGAGTATCGGCTTATGCCTAGTCCATATCTTATATGGTGTTTTGTTAACGGACTTACTCAAAACCCTATTTAAAAGGTAACATGCCGACTCTAGAGCATAACCCCGAAGGAGATTGGCAAATAAGCAAAGCCCATCATGGACCGAACCATGTCTAAACAGGGTTCGATTCATCCTTTCAGACACTCCATTTAACTGAGGTGTCCCTGGAGGTGTCCATTAAGAGAGAATCCCATTTTTCTCAAGATATAATAGAAACTCACTAGAAAGATATTCATCACCTTGATCTGATCGAAGGGTTTTGATAAACTTTTTAATTAGTTTTTCTACTTCATTACGATATCGTTTGAACATTTTAGACGATTCAGACTTATATTTCATCAATAATATATAACCATACCTCGAAAGATCGTCTGTAAACATAATGAAATAATTATACCTACCCTTGGCACTGACATTCATAGGTCCGCATACATCAGTATGTACCAGACTTAGAATTTCATTGACCCATTCACCTTTTCCACTAAAAGATGATTTAGTCATTTTACCCAGAAGATAAGATTCACAGGTTGGTAATGATTCAAAATTATTAACATCAAGTAGACCTTCTTGTCTCAACCTGGTTATCATGTTCTTGTTAATATAACCTAGCCGACAGTGCTAAAGGTAAGCATTACTGATATCGTTTATCCTAGGGCGTTTGCTAGATGTATACATTACACTAATATGTCGCGATAGTACATATATGCCATTACTTATATATCCATTCATCACAACAGAACCATTCATAATGGTTTTGCAAATGTCATTAATGTCATTCTTTATTGATAGTTCATAACCAGACATGGCCAATTCCCCTACAGAAATGACATTTAAAATGAAAGATGGACAATAATGACATTCATTTAGAACGATTGTACAAGACTCAAAAACAAGTTTGACGATTCCCAACGTCAGGACGGGAACTTGGCTTCCATTTCCCATGTTCAAGAATCTCTCATCATCCTCGAATCTTCTACTAACTTGAAGTCCCTGCAGAGAATTGCATATGTGAATTGGACTTCCGGTATCCAATACCCAATTAGTAGTATCATAGATAGAGAAATTACAAAACATTATATAAATACCTTGTTTGGTATTTTCTTGTTGTTTCTCTTCTTGGACCTGTTCAGGTCTAGGGATGCAATATAAAGAGGACAATTCCTCTTCCAATGACCCTGCTTCTTGAAGCACTCCGCCTTACTCTGATCAGATTTAACCTTTTTAGCCTGATTGGTCCCAGCATTTTGCATCTTCTTCTTTTATTTTTCTTTTTTCCATTCTTAAAGGAACAACGACCTCCCAGAAAACCTTCCACTAAATTCACCACCCCTTTATTGAGCTGGTGATCTTTCTCATAAGTCTGCAGTAAACCAAGTAGACCTGGTAGTTTACTGCAGGTTTATTTATTCTATAATGATCGAGAAAGTTGAGATAGGAAGGAGGCAGGAGTTCAGTATCGCATCTTTCCCAAGTTATTAATGCAAGGATAACCGAGTTTGCCCAAGCGCTCAATCATCTTGATCATGTACAATACATGATCAGTGACTGAGGCTCCATCACGCATCCACACGTTGTAGATGGCACAAGAAACCTTGTACCTCTCAACGTCGTCTGGTGTCCCAAAGGATTCCTTCAACTTTTAAGAATTTCCTCTGGTTGGGCTTCCTCAAATTTGTGACTGAACTCATCGTTCATCGCTGCTAGCATTACGCATCGGACAATAGTCCGATCAGAGAGCCACTTCTGATAAGTATCCCTGACTGAACCCCAAGCAAGGACTTCAGGTGCTGATCCGTTATCACATAAAGGATCGTTCATGCTCTAGGACAATCTTGAGCCTTCGATACCAGCTATCAAAGTTGGAACCCATAAGTTTTTCATTATCAAGCAACAAACGGAGCGACACGTTGATAGACATTATCTGAAAGAAAAACTAAAAATCTATTATTGTATATGAATTATTATCCTAAAGACATGGACTTTAGTCTAAAGGCCCTCCCACTATTTTATTCAGACTAGCAGCCTCTACCTCCAATCCGAGAAATTACTTTTAATCCCTTAGTGGGTACTAGAATCAATAGATAATACATGAACCCGACTTTGGCCGGCTTACCCATGCACATCTAAAGGTAGGTTCTTTAACCGATTACTTCTCCAAGTAACTTTTAGTAATTAATTTTGCCCCAGGATGTACTTCAATCGGCCTTTGGGCCTCCTATTGAAGGTCCTAGTTAGGTCCAACCATTAACATGACAAAATTCAATGCTTCTAACCAATGAATAGTCAAGTCCAACTTTGGCCGCTCACCTAACCACCGTTAAGAGAGTCACATTGAGCCATCATATTAGGATTGGCAATTCTAATAGCTTGATGAACATTTGACCTCTGGGTCTGCCAATGATCACCGAACTATTGGACCCATTACCATCCAATTAATGGGAGGCTAAGACTTAGTTATCCCCATAACTTTACCTTTTTAAGGACCTAATAATTTAGAGGGTTTCACTTTAATGTATGACATATAAAAGAGAACACATGGACCATAATCAAGAATTCTCCTACTAACTTGTAGAATGATTTTGAACAATTGGTCCATGGGTACCAAAATCAGTCATACTGATTCACCTTAGGTGGCGTGAGCTAACTCGAATCAATGAGCTACCCAATCAATTCTCATGGACCATATTTTCAGGTAAGTGAGATAATGGGATGGGTTCATCAATTTGATTAGATTAGCCTAAAAACTTGGGCTCACTACTGAACCACAAATTAGCTAGATCCATTTAGATTTATGAACTGATCAATCTAACTAATTAGAGGGATCTAAAGAGAATGTAACCTAACTCAACTTTTACTTAGATTTAAGTTCTCTTTTTAGTCCAATTAATCTAAACTTAAGTCTAACCCAATTAAGGATCTAACTTAAGCTAACCCATGACCCTTAAAGCTTATGCAAATACTTAAGATCTTAAAATCACATTTCTAGATTTCTTCATCATTTAAGATAATTTAATTTTTTTAATTAAAAATAAACTCTTAAATTGAAACAATTTCAATTTAACATGTAAAATAAATTTTACAAAAATTAAAACACTTTATGATCATACCATCCAAAAATAAGATTAAACCAATTTTAATCTACAATCTCTTCACTTTTTTTCTTCATGGGTCATAACACAAGTGCACCCCTACACGCATAGGAGACCCCATTGAATGAAAAGAGGATTTTTAAGCCCTACTTCTCTTCTATGACCAGACGGCCTAGTGAATCCACCAATCCAAATACTTTAGTGAGAAAAAAACTAAATATTATATTAACATGCAACTATTATCATGTTACAAGAACCATGCTCTGATACCACTATAAGTAAACCAATGCAGGCAGATAGCCTATACAGGCAGATCTATTTTTTAATTTTTTTTATTATTTTATAAAGCATGGAAATAATGATAAATCGATTAAATTGATTTATCTATCTACCTACACCAGAACTAATAGGATAATAGTGCATATAATGATATCAAAAAGTTAGAAAGCAAAACATAAAACCATTTTATATTAATGATTTGATCATTATCAAATAATAGTAAGGTACTTTACCTTTGCAAACTGCTAGATGGTTGAAGAGAAGAGCTCTTTTAACCACACACGCGTATGGCCTCTATAGGTAGTTCACACCAGGGCTCTTTGGAGTGCTAGCCCCTTAGGATCCATGAAGGCTCTTGTAGCCAAGGAGAACTAGTAGAGGTGGAAGAAGAACCCTTTCCCAAACTACTCTCTACATACTTGAAACCTTAATTCTCACAATATCCCACACAAGGTTAAAAATATTTTTCTAAAGTAGAAAACCTTCAAAAAAATTTCTCTTGTCCTTACCACCTACAATAACCCTTATAAAGGCTAGCATGAAGGGAGAAGATTTGGAAGGTGGAAGGATTTGTGGAGAGTGGGAGAGGTTTGAAAGGTGGAGGGACTTAGGGAGAGGTTTTACATTTTAGAAGGTAGAGAGATTTGAGGAGAGGGTTAAGGTGAAAAACTTATTTAGCTTTAAGTGTTCCAATTAGTTTTAGGTTTAAATTCTGAATTCCAATTGTAATAGGATTAAATCTAAATTCTAAATTCAGACTTAAAAAGAATTTTAAATTTAAACTCAAGACTAATTTCAATAAAAATTAAATTTGAATTTGAAATTCAAATTCGAATGCAATAAAAGGAAAAAAATGTATGATTAAGTCCAATCCAATTGGACCCTAAACCAAAACATATTTGGCTTGACTCAATCATCGATCAGCCTTTAGATCAAGGAAGAAAACCCTTATGGTGTATGACCCCATAGGTTCGAACACTAAGCGGTAGTACCATATTTTTAGCACTAATCGAAGTCGCATCTAGCAATGACACCCGATATTCGGATAGGTCGAAGATTACAAAGCAATAATCTAAATCCTCTGGCATATGGTTATCGTATAATTCATCCCTTTGACCTCATAATGCTCGGATGACTTAGGGTTTAACTGCCAACCCTTAATCAGCACATCTATAATATGTCTCAACCTTACAAGTTCTGTGACTCCTCACAAGAACTATCTTGGCCAAGGTTTTACTAAGTTGAGACATAGCAGACATTTACTTCAAATTATTTGGAGGGGTCAATCCCATCTTATTCTACCATTGCTCACAAGTACTTGACCGTACCCAGATACCTTTCGTCACTAGATTAGAAATCTAGGTAGTCTCGCCTAAAGCACAATGAGTTACTTGTAAGCTATCATGATGATCTTAGGTTCGAGGAATACTTATATCCATATCCCTTTGCGAGCAACCCTTGGCAGAAGGGAGCTCCGCAGGTGGGTCACGTTTAATGAAATGTCATACATTTCACAGTATGCATACTAGTGTCTCCATACTCCTTGGTCAAGAGGACAACCAACCTATATGACATATGTCAACCTATACTTGATACGTTGTCGTCCTATAACAATATATCCTTTGGTTGCAAACAGTTTTAAGAACTACTCGATATATTCTCTCTATATCGAATGCAAGGTAATTATTCTAAGGACTCCATCACACAAAAGCTTTTTATAGAAAAATATAAATGCGATGAACTGCCAAAAATTACTTTTATTTATTATAAAGTTCATATACAATTACAATGAGCATAACCATCTATAGCCTAGACGATTAGCTTTGGATACATTTTTCAACACTTTCGCATACTCAAACTGGCTCTGATATCATTTATAATGACTCAAGCGTATTCATTGGTCCAATTAATCTATTAGCGGATTAAAATTATATGGTCCTAAAAATTTAGAAGTTAATTTGCAGTAGATGAATTTAAATTAAAGCATTTAAATCTTTTCTTTTCCGTCTATCCGACATGAAACAATTTTTGAATATTACAATGTACTTAATCCTGTTTATAATGCTTAGGACAATATAATTAGTGATGGTGATTCTTCCTGGCAACAGCTGACTTTAGTTTTCTATTTTGCAGCTGTTCGCATCCTCACAGCTCACCGATCAAATTCTACATCAGTTGATTTTCATCCATTTTGGAAGTTCTTTGCTTCTAGATCATTGGATACTAATCTAAAGATATGGGAGACACAAGAAGAGTCCCTCCAGCAAAGAAATAAGTATTAAATAGTTTTTGATTTTGGAGCCTCTTAGGTAAGGGTGCAACTTGGGCCGGGTTCAATCCGAACCCGGCCCGTCCAACCCGATTTACAGCAGTGTTTAAACTCATGTTTGCCCAACCCGAACCCGAAAGACCCGAGTTTAACCCGGCCCGATTTGCAATTGATCCGGATTAGGATTGACCACAATCCGAACCCGAGATAACCCGAACCCGAGGGTTACCCGAACGGGGGTAACTTATCGGCACCAAATTTTTGAGGATATTGAAGGCGCCAATCGGATCGGATGAGATGGCCAACTTAAGGGCGAGAAGGGCAAGGTCGTCGGTCGCATACGAGAAAAAGGACAAACATAAAGGCGGATCATCCGTACATTTCGTTTCACTTTCAGCCTCCTTCTCTTCTTTGTTTACGGTACCTCCTCCTCTTTTTTATTTCAAGTAAGATTTTTTTTTAATACAATGTTAAAGCTCCGAGTCCAGCTTATGCGTTCGGCAAGAAATTTTTTTTTCCGTTTTTAGGATCCATAATTCGATGTTTATTTACTTTGAAAAAAAAAATTTATTTTATTTTCTCATCAACCCGAAACTCAACCCGAATCCGATATTTAAAAATAGGGTTAAGGTTGAGGTTTTACAAATAGGGTTAGGGTTAGGGTTAGGATTGATATTTATAAATAAGGTTAGGGTTAGAGTTGAAGAAACCCAAGTTTTATGAGTCCGAGTTGCACCCCTACTCTTAGGTAATGTCCAAGTTGTATGGGAACAGTTTAACTTCCATAGAGCCTCCAACAGCCTACGGGGGAACAGAGTGAACGAATGGGTGAGCTGATGACGCATGGACCTTAAAACGGGTATATGAATTAATGAATTGATTATGAGTTGGATTTGCAATGGATCCAAATCCAAAATGGCAAAACAACATGATGTTTATTCCAGTGCATGCACATGAGCCAGCTTCATGCTGTGTCATGACCTCATAGAGTAACTCAATCCTATTATTATAATTATTTTTTAATATATCACTCCTAACATCCAACCAATAAGGCAAACATAAGATAAATAATATATATGTGGGGCTTTTGTCATTAAAAAAATCATGAAAGTGATTTTAAAGTTAATTATTATATATATATATATATATATATATATATATATATATATATATAATATATATATATATATATATATATATATATATATATATATATATCTATATATATATATATATATTTTTGCTTTAGAAATGGAATAAGTTAACACTTCTTCTTTATTTTTTATTTTTTTTATTTTTTATACATGGGTATTATCTTAATATACAACTCCATCACTCCTCCTTTCATTTTCTTTTAGGCCTCTTCCAATATTTTTTTTTTTTTTTTTGTGTTTCCAATTGATGAGGTAATTAAAGTGTTTAGCGAGCGAAGGATTGAATTGAAATGTTTTAGCGAAAGAATAGATAAAGAGAATATATGGCAATTTATTCGATGTTTCTACAAAGTATACCCTTCACTTTGACCCATCAAGAGAAGGGCTTATAATTTTATTTAGTGAAAGATATTATCTCCAATTTATAGGTTATTTTTCTTTTTGTGCATAAATTTTAAACTTTAACCATATTTTCTTGGTACATTGGTATAGTTTACTTTTCTATTATGTTATTAAAAGAGATATTAGCATTCTTCTATCAATTTTACTAATTGTTCGTATTTATGATGGCTTTATGAATTATTTATTTTTTAAATATATTTTTTTATATATATATATATATATATATATATATATATTGCAATGATTGAATATATAATAATTTGTGTATAAGAAATTATCTGTAAAAAAGATCAATTTTATACCTACGCAATATATAGCTATTATAAATTTACAAATAATTATTTTACAAAATTTTATAATTTATACAAAATTATATAATTATATTATAAAAATAATATACCAATTTATAAAATTGGATGATAAAAAATTTTAAATTTTAAAACTTTTTTAAATTTAAATCAAATTAGCATTCGTACATATACCTAATATAACATAGTAAATAATAGGACAATATATTAATATTATATTATAATACTTATAATAGTGTGATATAATATAATACAATATAATGATATTTTCATGTTTTATAATACAATGTAAATTATTGTTAATCTATAATTTATGTATTATAATATATATATATATATATATATATATATATATATATATATATATATATATATATAATATGAAAGAACAATAAAGCATAAGGTTAGTCATAAAATATATTGATTTGATATTGTATGGTTGATGGTATTCTCTTCATTTGGCTACGTTTGGATGAGGGAATAAGGCCTGAAATAGGCCCTTCTTCCGCCTTATTCTCTCAAACAGAATGAAAAAGAGAGCAGGCCCACTAGAACAGCTATTTCAGTCAACCCTCTTTATTCCGATTTCTTATTCCATGGGGCTTCTATTCCCTGCAGCTATTCCAGGAGCACCGATAAAATTAAATTAAATAAATTAAATAAATTTATTATAATATCATTTAAATAAATTAAATAAATTTATTTAATATAATTTAAAATTAAATAAATTTATTAATAGAAAATAATAAATTAAGTATGTTATTTTTTTCTTTATTAATATAAAATAATTTATTAAGTATGTTCTTATATTATTTTATTAATATAAATAATTTATTACCTTATTATTAATAAATAATAATTTATTCAAGTCATTTTAAAAATAAAATTTGATAAACCATTTTTATTGGAAGGGGTATCTTTGAAATTTCAGAAAAATTCTTCATCTATTCCTACTAGAATACATGCTTATTCCCATGTCATCCAAACATCATTTGGAATAACACTGCATTAATTGCACTGGAATAACATGGCATACCAGATTTTCATCCAAACAGAAATCTGGAATAACAAAGGGAATAAGCTATTCCTACGGAATTCGTATTCCTATTCCTGAAATAACTTTTTGACATCCAAACGCAGCCTTCATGAATATCTTAATGCGATCATATTAGATTATCGGATATCGTATCAACTTTTTTTTTTATACAGTGATCATACTAGCCCAGTGTAAGTCAATCTTGAATATAAAAAAATAAAATTTATTTAAATATAAAAAAATATTTTTTTAATTTTAAATAAATATATATATATATATATATATATATATATATATAAGGCTATAAAGAACCTCACTCAGTCGGCCATAAAATTTAGCTTTTCCAACATAACGAGTATGGACTACGTGGACATTGTATCGTAAGAAGGCCAGCTGATCTAACGGCTTAGCAGATCGAGTCACGTCGCCGAGCCCGTCCATCTCCACTCCATTGAGAGAGAGGCCACTTATCCGCTCTCTCCCTCCTCCCTCCCCTCTTATGGCGGTGTTCCCTTCGTTCGTCCCTCGAAACCCCTCTTCCCCTCTATTCCTGTACCTCTCCCCTTCGCTTCGTCCCTTCCTTCTTCCCCAGACTCCAAACCAGAAGGAGATATGTTCCCTCCCATTTCCATCGCCACAGACTGGATGCCTATCTCATACCCCAAACTCTCCAAAACCCTAGAGAAGAATCCCCAGAAGCCGACTTCCCGCCCGTTGGCGTCGAGATCAAGAAGAAGAAAAAGAAAAAGAGGAAGCCCCGGCCTAATTTCTACGACCAGACTATCGAGCGATGGTCCCTCAAGATCTCCTCTGAGAGGTCAGGATTTCCGTGGCAAGAGCTAGCAGCAGAAGAGGAGAAGGACGCCCTCCAGTCTCTAATCGCTGCTCAAAGTACCCCCGTTCGTGTAGAGAACGAGTGTCTGCCTACGGATGGAGCTAATTCAGGGTATGCCCAGTTGGATTCAAGTGCTAAGAGCCGGAAGCCAGCGGAAAATCTTGTGTTTGACGGACAGAAAGAGAACGGTAGGTTAGATTTGATAGTTGAGAAGCTGAATAGTTCTTTGAACGATGAAAGTTCCGATTTTTCCAATCTCGAATCGCTACCTACCAGTTCGGTTTATGAAGAGAGGCTGTATTCTGAGGACACTGCTTTCAATGTGGCCCTGCCTGGAAATGGAAGCAACCCGATCTCCCGACCTATTGGCGTTCCTTTCGGAAGTCCGCTGGTTTTGGCTTGTCAGGCACACGGAGAAAAACTACGACGAGCCCCTGTGGATTTTGAAGCGAAATCCCAGACGTCAGTGAACAATTTGACTTTCAATAGAAAGGATGATGAAAAGCCGAATGGTTCTTTGGAGAATAAAAGGTCTGATTTTTTAAATGTTGGATCACTGTCCACCAGTTGTGATGATGAAAAGAGGTTGCACTCTGAGGTTACTGCGTTGAATTCATCTCTGGTTGTAGATGGGAACCATCCATTCTCCAGACCTGCAGGCATTCCTCTGGGAAGGCGGCCAGTATTGGCTCCTTGGGTCCATGGGGCAAGACCTAGACAAACTCACTTGGAATCTAAAGCTAAGAACCAGACATCACTGAAGGATTCTGAGTTTGATGGCAAGGAGAAGCCCAGAGCTGGTTTGATGGATGAACAACGAGCTGGCTCTTCAGACCAAGATAACTGCATTTCTAGTTGGGATGATATTTCAGTTAACTCTAATGGTAAAGAGAAACCTAATTGCATGCAGCACTCTCTAACTAATAAAGCACTAACTGCTCCTGTTGGAAGTGATGCAACTGATCCTGTTAAACAACATGCAAATCAGATTCCATTGCAAAGTCTTGAGTTTGATGCAGCAAGTGGGAAGAGCAATGTTAGTGCTATAGTTGAAAAGCTAAAGAGTACTACGGATAAAGATTGTTCCAATCTAGATGCAATCATTTCTTGTGGTGAATCTGATGATAAACATGGGTCTAATGCTGACTACAATATTGCCAATTTAATGGGTTCAGTATCATTCCCATGGGAGCGGGATGGTGTTGATAGAGAGCAATTGCATAGGAAGAGCAACACTGAACTGGCAGAAAGGACCATTCCAGAGCCTGAGCTTCGGAGGCTGAGAGATGCTGCATTAAGGATGAAAGAGAGGATGAAGATCGGACCAGCAGGGGTTACTGAGGCTGTTGTGCAAAATATTCATGAGAAGTGGAAGGAAAATGAGGTGGTCAAATTGAGGTTTGAAGGCCCACCGAGCCTGAACATGAAGAGGACACATGAGGTCTTAGAGGTCAGTTTTTGCTGCATTCACTGCTTGACATCAATGTCTGTTAAGAGTAGTGATCACATTGGACTGCAATGAATACTTTTTCTATAAGTTAGCAAGCTTGAAGATTCTAAAGAGCATGTCTTTGGATTCTTTAAATGCACATTCTTTTATCATGAGGTATTGTTAATATCCTAGTTGGAAACTATGCTTCATTCTTTGCCTTCTGGTCTACAAAGACAATGAAAGGATTATTTACATTCTAACATCTGTTTTTTTACGTATGTTAAGATGAATATGTGGTAAAATTTTAAAAGATAGAATTAGAAATAAACAGATAAGAAAAATGATAGGAGTAGCCTCAATGGAAGATAAAATGAGAAAAAATAGATTACGGTGGTTTGGACATATACAACGTAGACCTTTAGATGCTTCAGTTAGAAAGAGTGATCTTTTAGCAATTCATGGTAAGGATAAAGATAGAGATATTAAATTTAAATATCGACTTGATCTTGAATAGAGCAGAGTGGAGGAAGCAGATTCATGTAGCCAACCCCATGTAGTTAGGAAAAAGCTTAGATGAGTTGAGTTGAGTTGAGTAACATCTGTTTTTTTACCATTCTAGCTAGTGAAGATTGAATTCTTTGAGTTCCTTATCTTGGTTCTGCCACCTCTGTAACTTCATCATGTGGCTGATGTTTTGAATCCAACAATAAGAGACTAATTTCGTACACCTCGCTTATTTAAATCATAAACCACCGAGTCACATGATGTTTCAGTATATAGTTTGAGATGCACTACATGCAGCCTCTTGAAAAGTTGCTTATATAGTCTCTTCATGATTTGATTTCTTGCTGAGCGATTATCTAAATCAGATAATCTTGAAACTTGGTCTTTTGTAAAACAGGCATTGTGAAACCCATTTTTCAGGTTCTACGAGTTGTCAACTTTAGCAAAACATATTTTATGAAAAGCAACCAAACAACCATTTGTTAAAACTTAATTCATTTTGGGTTTTTCTATGAACCCATTTTACTAAATCTTGTTGACCAAGCAGTCTCTTAGTTTTCTACCAAAATACTTGTTTTAGTGGTATTGATATTTTTTAAATCTGGCTCTGAATATTTGAGATGAGGCTGGCTGCTATGGCTGATTAGTGATGTCAGCAGTTTTTATGTCAAATCCTTCTATTTATAATAAAATGTTCCCATACTCTCATGCTTTAATAATTGGTTAATTCAGTGCTTGAAAAAAATACTTTTCGTTTTCAAATTTCTTTGCATTCAATTCTTCCTATGTGAAACTTTATGTTTCATTCAATTGACATATTATATTGTTATATGTTAACCAGAGGAAAACTGGAGGTCTGGTGATTTGGAGGTCTGGAAGATCCCTTGTGTTATACCGGGGAATGACCTATGAGCTTCCTTGCATGCAGTTGTATTCAAAACTTGTTAATACTAAATTTAATTATGAGCATATGCATGACTCAGATGATTCTACTATTAACGTTGTTGGGGATGCAGGGGAGGAATCAGTTAGTGTATTGAAGAGGTCTGATCCTGATTTGATGACTTCATTTACAAATCCGTCCGAAGGATTGACAGATACATCTGATATTGATAGTCTGTTAGATCAGCTGGGACCACGATTTAAAGATTGGTCTGGCCGCAGCCCACTTCCTGTTGATGCTGACTTGCTTCCTGGTGTGGTTCCTGGTTACAAACCACCATTTAGACTTCTTCCTTACAAGACTAGAGGTTCTCTGAGAGACAGGCAAATGACATTTCTGCGTCAGCTTGCTAGAACAATGCCTCCCCATTTTGCTTTAGGTATGATTATCAAATGTCTGAGCGAAAGACTTCTGATTAATTTATCACTTTTTCTTTCAGTATTGACTTGTCATCATACTATTTGTCCATGCTGTAGGAAGAAACAGGCAACACCAAGGGTTAGCTACTGCTATGGTCAAATTATGGGAGAAAAGTGTGATTGCAAAGATAGCTATCAAGCGTGGTGTACCAAATACATGTAATGAGAGGATGGCTGAGGAAATCAAGGTGGATAATATGACATGATTTATATTGGTAGTAGTGGCATAATATATGTCTCTCTTATGTGAAAATGTAAACAATGTGAGCACTGTCTGATATTCTGTCTGCATGTTTTAGGTTATTGCCTCAGCCCATTACATCCCTGAATGTCTCTAGTAGATGCTTAGTTCCTTGTGCATAATTTTGATGTTTACCATACATGATTTAAGTAGTGTGCAAATATTATATTCTACACCTTACTGTGAATTTTGTTAGCAAATGCCATTCAGTGGAATTATTTATCATTCTTTTCCCAGATTAAATTCCAAATAATGTAGGTACAGAATCCCTTTTGCTGAGTTAGTTATGCTCTTCTGTGGCATGAATAATGAACTATACTTAAAAGTCTCCTTTCTCTTTAAAGAAAATGGCATGCTGCTTATTTTGTAATTGTGAATTTGGATGGCCTTCTCTTTCTTAATATGAAGTGTAAAAATGCTTCGATGGTCAGATCCAGACATGAATATTTTGGCAAAAAATTGTAAGTTGACTAGAATATGCTCATATTTCTTCACTTTATTTTTCTGTGACCAGACATGCCTCAACTTTAGTGAGTTGTAATTATGACTATTGATCGTCTATTGTGAAATTTCCTTTGACTTTATCCTTTTCAGCTCTGATCACTTGTTGATTTCCACAAGCACAAATTCTACTTTTTATGGGTCCAAAGATTCTTTCGCAAAACAATCCATCTTTTTCTGGTTTTATAATGAAAAGTATAGGGTTTTTTCACCTCTCCAATACTATTGATTGTATATTATTGTACATGATGGAACTTCACATTTGTTATTAACCAATTTTGGACCAATTTTGGAACTACAAAAAGCCACACCAGCAAGGTACAGGCATGTTTGACATGAAAAAATAGTTCCAGATTTTGAATGAACTGTTGGCATTGACAGATATCCTATATAATCTCCCACCTTATTTTTAGTTTGTCAGGTTTGCTTTCTTTTCTTTTACAAATTTGTCATTGAGTAAATTCCTTATGCAATATAAATTCTGATATCAGAATATCATCCACAGAAATTGACAGGGGGAATACTTCTTTCGAGGAACAAGGAGTATATTGTCTTCTATAGGGGAAATGACTTTTTAACACCTTCAATTAGGGAGGTGCTGGTAGATAAGGAAAAGGTAGCTGCTATTCAGCAAGACAAGGAAGAAGTGGCTCGGTTAAGGGCGTCAGCTTCAGTTGTTTCCAATGCAAAAACTAGTAAGGCTCCATTGGTTGCTGGCACTCTTGCAGAAACGTTGGAAGCAAAAACTCGCTGGGGGAACCCACTAAGCAGCGAGGATAGAGAAAAGATGAGGAAGGATTTAGATTTAGCTAAGCATGCATCTCTTGTTAGATACCTTCAGAGAAAACTATTTTTGTAAGTTCTTTTACAGCATTTACTGTATGTCCTTTTACAGCATTTACTGTATGATGCAAAAGATAACCAATGATCTGAAGTTATTTGCAAGACCAAGTATCATAGTTCAAGCATGATAATATTTACAAACTTCTCCTATTCTTGAATGGATTTACCAGGCAAAAGCAAAAGTCAGGAAGGCAGAGAAGGCTCTGGCCAAGGTGCAGGAGTTCCTGAAGCCAGCAGAGCTCCCAACCGATTTAGAAACTGTTACTGATGAGGAGCGGTTCTTGTTTCGCAAAATTGGCCTTAAAATGAGATCTTATTTTCTTCTCGGTAATAAAATTACTATTTCATCATATCCATAATTTCTGATCTCTTTATAAATCCCATATTCAAATATACTGGTTATCAGGGAGACGGGGAGTTTTTGATGGCACTGTAGAAAATATGCACTTAAGTTGGAAGCATAGAGAACTGGTTAAAATTCTTGTGAAGGGAAAAACCTTTGCACAAGTAAAGCACATTGCAATCTCTCTTGAGGCAGAGAGTGGTGGGGTGTTGATTTCACTGGATAAAACGACAAAAGGTTATGCAATAATCATTTACCGTGGTAAGAACTATCAGCGTCCTCAAACTTTGAGGCCCAAGAATCTGTTGACAAAGAGACAGGCATTAGCACGCTCTATAGAGCTCCAGCGACGTGAGGTAACATCACAAAATTTACTGACTCCTATTTATGGCTTTGTCCCGCTACTGGTATAGTTCTTTCTGACAGTTCCTCTCTTTTCACTAATATGAAAATTTTCAGGCATTGAACCATCATATTTCAAATCTGCAGGACAGGATCCAGATGCTAAAAACTCAACTAGTATGATTTTATTCGTTCATCATCATTATTATTATTATTAGTCCTATATTTTTGGGCTCAACTACTATAGCTTTTGGAACTTTATTAGATACTTGAGACATCTTGCTCTATCTTTCTTAGCACTGGTTGTTTTCATTGTTATTTCCCTCAGGATCAAATGAAAGCTGATAAGGAGTCTGACAATAAAGAACTGGACTTGCAACTTAATGATGCTTTATTTTCTGATGATGATGTGGAGGTGAGGATGCAAATTTTGTCAGTAAAGTTTTGACCATTTAAGTGCCTGGGTTTACCTATAGTTAACAACCTTATCCAAACTATTTGAATTCAGTCTTGATTGCTGCATGCATTATAACGCTATTTGCTCTAAAAACTTTGATACTATAAAGCTATACTAATTTCATCGCATGTTTCTCTGATTTTAACATTATCAATGTGTAAGCAGGGTTGGTTTGATCGTGAATCTATTTTCGATGACTGAATGCTTTAGGCTAGTTGAAAGTTTATAGTAAACTTTACAGCTATGGGCCTATAACAAATGATATAATAACTGACTTTCTCTACCGCTAAATGTCTAGCAGGCAAATTATATAATTTCAGATATCTGGGATTTTAAGTTATGTTAAATTGGATATATGACTTGTCCATTAATCATGAGGTAGCAGCTGTGTATTAGCACACAGCAGCTAACCATATGGGTTATCTGTCGGAACTAATTTGCATGTTGTGCTTGGATTTTTGCTAACTATCATCTGATACATATTTTTCAATGCCAGGATGAAGGTGAAGAGGCCTATCTTGAAACATATGGCAGTGGTGATGAGGATGATGATGATGATGATGATGCTTCCGCAGAGGGGTTGTGACTTCTGAGAGGAGCATTCATCAGATACTCCCAAGTTGGTGCCAGCCGATATACTGTTAGGGGGATGCCACATGATGCACGTCGGTTAATAATGCGAGCAACCAGTTAATATAATAAAATCCCGGCTGTTAAGTGGCTTGTCTTGCCATCATTCTGAAGTGATTGACATAGTTCTGAAGTGAATATGGTAGCGTAAGCAACCGTCGGCAAGATGCTCTTGGATCCGGAATGTGGGATTGCCATCGTTCTGAAGAACAGAGGCGTGGTCTTTCTAGCAGAATCATCAATGTCCTCCCATCTGTAGCTCTGTTCATTTTGTTGTAAAGTATGGCACATTTCTTTGTTCTAGTGATTGTCTAATTTTATTTTATTTTCTTACAGCAAATGCTTGCAACCTCACCTACAGTGTCCTTGGCCTCTCTATAGCTTTTGGCTTATTTATTTAGTTATTTATTTTCCTTTTGGGTATGATGGATCCAACATCATTTTAATTTTGCTAACCAGACATGGAAATCTAATTGTTTTGGTTTTATTGTCAGTCATAATGAGTTAGCTTTGGAGATACAGTAGATCTACCATGCCCACGGATTGTGCTGGCATGGTGTTACAGATGGTTATATTGCATGGTGTCCTTTTGTTTTATTGCATTCAAAAGCCATCGTCATATATCTGGCTCTTAATGTTAGGCAAACATTCTGTCCAGATGAACATCATTTTGTTCTCCTTCTTGCTGGTGGCGGCGGTGGCAGCTGCAGCGGCGGTTTGCGGATTTTTTTTTTTTTAGCCCCCTCTTACTAAATGAAACAAGGATCAACACTTCCACTCTCCTACTTTTCTCTCTGTAACTTCTTGATCGCTAAGATTAGTTCTGTTCATGCGATCTATTGTGCGTTCACCCAATGTAAAGGTAGACCCTCAATCAATTGCTTCCCTACAACTGTTGATTATAAGGTATGCTTCCATGCATTGACTATAAGTTAATATCGCTTCACATACAAATGATTCATTCTCAGGAACCGACGCTGATACCATCTTGGTGAGATCTCAATCGAGATGTCAGTTTGCATTACGTTCAGCAATACGTAGGATATGGACATTCCATGTCAATACAGATTGCACTGCACTTAACAGGGTTTCAATATAGTAGCAGCAATTCTTCTCATCCGTCCTTTGTTATCCTTCTCACACCAAAATTTGGTTTTCTCAGTCAACACATTTGACCACAAAAATTTTCAGGCATGCTGAGTGAACCCATGTTATCGGGCCTTTGCTAATTGGAATCAAAGCAAATAAAGGATCGGTTGCTAAGGAAAAGTTTTGCTGCACTGCCTGTGGTGTAGAATAAGCGCACCATACACGATGATTGGCGTGCAGTGCATGTGTGCGCATGCTAAGGACAGAAATATTTTTTTTACCTTTAGTAAGCATGCGTGCACGCATCATGCGTCAATCATCGTGCGCGGTATAGTTCCTACGAGACTTTTCTCGGTTGCTCAATCGAATTAAAGCAAACAAGGGTTGATTGCCAAACAGGCACTAAGGCTCATTTAAGGGTAAATAGGATGAGATCACGAGACATCCATTCTGAAACGAATGTCTTATAAGAGAGCGCAAGTAGTATGCCCTCCGAATAGACTTATTGGTATAGTCAGTGATACCATTCAAAGGAAGCAATGTAGTATTAGAGATTATCGTCGCTGCATGGAAAGGAAGGGCTTTCAAAATCTCAATTCCTTTGATTTGGCAGCTGATCATTTAGATTGGAGGTTGAAGAATGGATACAGAATCATCACTTTCTTCCATCCATGTGTGAGCTCTTCAAAATCCTTAATTTCACTTCTCTTTCTTTTTCTTGCTCAGAAATTTCTTCCTGTAGACCTTTAGAAGGGGCTAGCGTGGTATTTTTCTTTCATATTGAGTAATTTTCAGGTAACATTTTGGAACTCTAATTATCGAGTTGATAGGAAATAAGTCGATAAACTCACCTAAGAAAATGACCATCAATCGAGACGATTAGTCGAATGGCGATTTCTTCAATTCAAAATCGACCATCTAATGTCTTTTCAACTATTATTCTAGGTTTTCAATAGGAATTTTTTTTTAGCCCCCTCTTACTAAATGAAACAAGGATCAACACTTCCACTCTCCTACTTTTCTCTCTGTAACTTCTTGATCGCTAAGATTAGTTCTGTTCATGCGATCTATTGTGCGTTCACCCAATGTATAGGTAGACCCTCAATCAATTGCTTCCCTACAACTGTTGATTATAAGGTATGCTTCCATGCATCGACTATAAGTTAATATCGCTTCACATACAAATGATTCATTCTCAGGAACCGACGCTGATACCATCTTGGTGAGATCTCAATCGAGATGTCAGTTTGCATTACGTTCAGCAATACGTAGGATATGGACATTCCATGTCAATACAGATTGCACTGCACTTAACAGGGTTTCAATATTTAGCAGCAATTCTTCTCATCCGTCCTTCGTTATCCTTCTCACACCAAAATTTGGTTTTTTCAGTCAAAGCATTTGACCACAAAAAATTTTCAGGCATGCTGAGTGAACCCATGTTATCGAGCCTTTGCTAATTGGAGTCAAAGCAAACAAAGGATCGGTGGTTGCTAAGGAAAAGTTTTGCTGCACTGCGTGTGGTGTAGTATAAGTGCACCATGCACGATGATTGGCGTGCAGTGCATGTGTGCGCATGCTAAGGACAGAAATATTTTTTTTGCCTTTAGTAAGCATACGTGCATGCATCGTGCGCCAATCATCGTGCGCGGTATAGTTCCTACGAGACTTTTTCGGTTTTTCATTCGAATTAAAGCAAACAAGGGTTGATTGCCAAACAGGCCCTAAGGCTCATTTAAGGGTAAATTGGATGAGATCACGAGACATCCATTCTGAAACGAATGTCTTATAAGAGAGCGCAAGTAGTATGCCCTCTGAATAGATTTATTGGTATAGTCAGTGATACCATTCAAAGGAAGCAATGTAATATTAGAGACTTCGTCGCCGCATGGAAAGGAAGGGCTTTCAAAATCTCAATTCCTTTGATTTGGTAGCTGATCATTTAGATTGGAGGTTGAAGAATGGATACAGAATCATCGCTTTCTTCCTTCCATGTGCGAGCCCTTCAAAATCCTTAATTTCACTTCTCTTTCTTTCCTTTCTTTTTCTTGCTCAGAAATTCTTTCCTGTAGGCCTTTAGAGGAGGCTAGCGTGGCATTTTTCTTTCATATTGAGTAATTTTTAGGTAACATTTTGGAACTCTAATTATCGAGTTGATAGGAAATAAGTCCATGAACTCACCTAAGAAAATGACTATCAATCGAGACGATTAGTCGAATGGCGATTTCTTCAATTCGAAATCGACCATCTAATGTGTTTTCAACTATTATTCTAGGTTTTCAATAGAAATTTTGTTTTCTTTCTTTCGAATGCAACTTTAGGATTTTGGTTGAACATGAAAGGAGCAATTCTCTCTTGTTGTGTGAATTTTAATGCTTGTGTTTGAAAGTTGGCGATCAAGCATGTGCTTTGGGATGAGGAGGAGGGTGGGTTAGTTGATGTCTTCAAAACCAAAAAAGAAAAAAGAAAAACAAAAGAAAAAGGCCTTGCAGTGCTTCACAACCAGTGTCTTGCCCTATGTCTACATGTAGTTTGTTACTTGTGGACATTTGATGGGTTCATGATAGATAGTTGGAGATCAGTGTTGCTTCCAATCAAGTGTAGTAATTCAAGGGTGGTAACTCTATCGTAACTAATAATAATAATAATAATAACCTCATGCTGTTGGAGATCAGATCACATCTGCAAAGAGAATTTTGATTGCTTAATTAAAAAAAATAGAATCTACACCCGAGCTAAGCTGGAATCTACCCCCGAGCCGTCATGCCCATCTTAGCCCACGCAAAAGCATGCAAATCAAAATGGATGAGGTCATTTTGCAACAACAGCAAATAAGCTTTAATTCCTAAATAACTTTGGTCGGTTAACGTTAATATCTTTCTTTCATTTTTGTTGAATTTAAAGCTATATTTAATATGATGCAAAAATTTTAAATCCTTCCTTACATAATTTTTGGCCTACCACAATTTTTTTTTCATCATTTATGATAAAATGATTAAAAGAAAACCAAACTATATATTAATGTTTAAACTTTTTGAAGATCACCGTGCCTTCATATATTTTCACATCGAGGTTTGGCAATATTTAGATGATATAGAAGTGGCTGGATTAACAAATTTATTTAATAATATTTTAAAAAAGAAAATAGATGATAAATAAAAAAAGTATTATCATACTTATTTATAAAATAAAAGTGATGTTCAAAATCATTCTATCTATCAATGCGTTAAACTTATGAATTATATCATAAAATTTTGAAAGATGATTGGATATATATGAGATATAATATAAAAATATTAAAAAATAATTTAATTTTACATTAAAAAAATTAATTATAAAAGCCATTTTTTTATTTATATCGTGCATGATTCAAGATGCCTTCAAATTTCTAGTGTATGATATTTTTATTCCTCTCTAACCACATCAAATCAACACAAACCATTCAGATCGATCCAGTCACGTCACAAGTTAATACAATCAATTTAAAATGCTGATGACTCCAAGTTAAGTAGGAATTGATTTAATACATCGAAATAATCATGTAGATAACAAGAAATGTAGTCAGTTCACTGTGAAGTGTTAAGTGTGCGTCTAATTCCCATCCATCATAAAATGGTAATGTTTGATCCCGATCTAATCTCATTTCATATTGTATTTATCATTTTGGAGACATATCCGATATTGTATTTATTAATTCAACAGACATTTGGTTCGATCTAAGAGAAGTATCATCCAAATCTAATTTAAAACATTTGAATTTGGAACAAGATCAGGTCGGCATAATTGCATTTGTGTCAAATTTTTAGGTATTATTTTATAGTCGAAATATAGTGGTTGGTTTATAGAGTTATTAAAAATAAAGATTAAAAAGAGCCAATTTAAACTTTAATTTTTTTTCAAAATTTTAATTCTATCTAGCTAATTGATTATCTTAAGTTATAAATTATGATTCTTAAATATATATGATATGCTTGAAAGCATTATGAGTGAGAATCCATCAAAATACATAAAAAATATGAATATTTATATATAATTAAGTAAAAATATTTGAGGGAGATCTAATTGTTAAGATGAAAATAAAAATTAATTTAAATTGGTAAGATGATTGAAGTGAAGAAAATCATGATTTATATAATAGAGGTTCATAGAATAAGACATATCACATTCGAGTCTTGAGGGTTAGGCCGGGTATGCTTGCTATTGATCTAAATATATTCGAATGATGTATGGATTAAGTTAGATCATCAATCAAGTCGAAAAGTATAAGATCTAGATTTGATTCAAAAAATTTGATTAGATTTAATTTTTAAATTAAATCCAATCTATAAGTTTTTAAATATTAATCAAATCAAATATAATCAAATTAGAATTAGGTTGAGTTATAGGTCAACTAGACATATTTGCAACCTTTGATAAAATGGAGAGAGGGTAGCCAGAAGAAAGGGTGGCAATTTATAACTAAACTTGCCAATGTAACATATAGCCGATTTGCTTTAAGTAATTTTGAGTTTGGCATAAATAACTTTGGGCCATAAATGGATTGATCTATTTATATTTATTTATTAAATAGATTAAATTTAGTTTTAGACCTTTGATCTTTTTAACTCATTTTGACCTATTTAATAATTAGGTTAGATGATGCCATGGTTCATTTAACTAATTTAAAGCCCACCAAACTTATTTAACCCTACCAACTTAATCTATTTTAGTTTCACTTAATCTGCTTAAAAATCTACTTAACTAGTTTAACCCATTTAATCTGAGTTGACATGTTTAATAAATAGAGTGTGTGGGTTGTTTTAGATTACCCATTTAACAAAAAAATTCAGGTTTAAATCTAAATTTTAATTTATTTATAGGTAGGTTAGGTTCAAGTTAAATTTGGGTCTGACTCGACTTAAATGCCACTGCCACCTTTAATAGAGGTGGGCACTGGGTCATGCTGCCCATGGGTCGGCATGGCCAGCACGAACCGGGTCATGCCTGGCACGGCACGGTACTGCTACAGTACCGGGCCATGCCAGCATGACCTATTGAACCATGTCATGCTGGGCTCGAAAAAAGGATTTTTCGAGCCCGGCACGGCACGGCCCATGACGGGCCTAGGCTGACCCGTTGTGCCGGCACGGCGGGCCCATCAGGCCTAATTTTTTTAAAAAATAAATTAATTTAAAAAAATTATTAAAAATAAAAAAAAATTATTAATATGAAGCCACCTTAATGGTGGGGGTTTGGCATAGACCCATACTAGTTTATTAATTTAAAATAAAAAAGGTACATGAAGGGAGGGGGGCTAGGCCTGATCTTCATAATACAATAAAAAAGAAGAAAAAAATAGAGATGACTTACTTTAACAATTTAAAAAATAAAAATATATAATTATAAAAATAGAGATAACTCACTCATTAGTAGTATTTATGTCATCATCATCTTCACTGGTTAAGTAATGTTCACCTTTATCTTGAAGCCTCGCCTCAGCATCCAACCAATCTTTGAAGCATAGAAGTATCTCAATCGTCTCGCCAGTCATCCTACTTCTCTTTTCATTCAGAATATGTCGACCTGCGCTGAAAGTGGATTTCGATGCTACTGTGGACATCGACACAGCTAAAATATCCCATGTAATGGCAGACATAACAGGATATTGATTTCTAACACTCTTCTACCAAGCTAATACATCTAGACTCTCTATTTGATTTTTATCATATGCAGAATGAAGATCGTTTCGTAAATAAAATTCTAATTTATTACTTAAAGATGAAGATGATGAAGCATGTGCGTGTCTTCTAATGAATGAAAAAATAGATGACGAATGAGATCTAAAAGAAGAAGTAGAGCTTTGAGCAGGTATTCTAGAAACATAAATTTTGTCATTATATACCGTATAAATATCATTAAGAAGTCGTGTTACCTCATCTTTAGTAGGTTCAGGATTTTGATTCATGTTTTTACAATATTGATCAATTATAAAATTTACGCCATTTAATTTAACTCTAGGATCAAAAATAGCAGCTAAGTTATGCAAATGACATATGCTATTCCAATATTCATTCCATTTAGTTTCCATATTACATATAATAGGCATTAAAACTTCATGATATCTATATTCTTTAAATTGTTTACTAATTATATATACTTTTTGTAAAAATGAATAAGAAGTTGGATAATAAATATCTGAAAGAACATTTGTAGCATCATAAAAAGTAACAAAAAAATCTTCTAAAATTTTACCTTGATGCCAATCAATTTCAGTCAATGTAAATCCTAATTCACAATCATTAATATAAGCACTTAATAAGTTCTTATATGGATATGCATCATGTATCATGGTATAGGTACTATTCCAACGAGTAATTACATCAAGTTTAAATTTTTTAAAACGTTTACCATGATCTACACATACTTTTTTAAATTCTTGAAGTCTTGACTTTAAAGCATGAATAAAAGAAACTACATTTCTAATTTTTAAAATAACCTCTTGAATTATGTCCATGCCATATTGAACATAAAGATTTAATATATGACATGCACATCTAATATGAAATAATCGTCCATTTAAAATGGGATGCAAAGAGTTATTTAATAATATAACAACAAAATTATTATTAGATGCATTATTAAAAGTAATAGATATTATTTTATTATTAATATTATATGAGCATGCAGTTTGATAAATAGCATTTGAAATTGGTTGTTCCGAATGCGAAAAATCAAAAGCACGAAAAGCAAGAATTCGTTTATTTAGTTGCCAATCATTATCAATATAATGAGCAGTAATAGCAAAAAAATTACTACCTACAAATGCCGACCAAATATCAGAAGTTAAAGAAACTCTAGCATTTAAATTTGAGAGCATTTCAATTAAACTTTGTTTCATTGCTAAAAAGTTTGTCATAGCCACTCTTCTAAATGTACGCCTACTAGTTCTTCTATAAGCAGGTTGTAGGCCTAATTGAACATATCGTTCAAAATTATAAGATTCAGATAAACTAAAAGGTAATTCATCTTGAACTATCCATCTTACAAATAACTTCCTCTGATTTTCATGGTTATATGCAAATTTACCTACAAGTGATCCCTCTTGTATATTAAGGGTACATTGCTGATGGAATCATGCATCCTATGAGTCTTTTGATGTCTTTTTAAATGCCCTGTTCCCCCAGTACTAGTACAACTGCAAAGTTTTGTACATTTTCTATATTTTGCTTTGTAGACTCCATCAACCATAATTCTATCGAAATCATTCCAAACATCACTAGTCCTCTTACGAGAAGAGATTTGACATTCACTGACACTTGCTCTAGAGGAAACTTGGGGTTGGGGTTGGGGTTAGGGATTAGTTTCCTTACCCTTAGAAAAAGGGTGCATGTTAAAATTACTTTCGTCAAAAGATGTCATATCTAAAATTTTAAATTAATAAATGAAAAAAAATAAAAATTAACCACAAGAAGGAATTAAGAAGAGGATCAGAGGTGGAGGCATGGAGCCAAGATTTGTGAGCTTCCTCTTGTGCTTTCGCTTCTCAATAAGAAGTGACCTTCTTTCTCTTGTACTTCCCAACAAGAATCTCCTTTTGTGTAGCACTTGAACACTTATTAGAGCACTTGCCACTTGCCAGAATACTTGCAAATTAAAAATTAAATTGCTAGTATGCTAGAGCACTTGCTAGAAGGGAGAAATAGTAGTAGTAGAGAAGGAGAGAAGAGTTGATTTGGTATGGTGAGAATGAGGAAGGAATGGGCTATTTATAGAAGTTTCAATTTTTTTTTATTAAAAATACCCTTCAATATAGTTGTTATATGGCTATTATATGAGCCGTACCGGATCTGAATTTTTTTTTCGTGTCATGCCTGGCATGGCCCATTTGTTACTGAGCCGTGCCAGGCACAACATGGCTATGGGGCAGCCCGGTGAGCTTAGGCTGTGCCGTGCCAGGTACACCCAACTCTAACCTTTAGCGAGAAGTCCAAAAAGAAGAAGAGATGAAAAAAAAAAGGGTAAAGTTATAATGGTGGGTGGTCCTCAAGGCGCATGGTTCACTTTCTCACCCCCATCTTTTATCTTTTATTTATTTATTTAGAAAAAAATTGAAAAAAAAAAGGAAAAAACATCGGTTTAAAGTAAGTTGAAAATGATGTACTGCACCTCCTTTAAGATTTTTTCTTTGTTTGATCTAGTTTTTATGTAGACTGGAATTTGGATATAAATGAGTCAAGTTGGATCATGCTATGTTTGACCCCAACGCGATTCAATTTTATATTTGGATAATAATTTTAGATTAGAACTTAACTTATTTATTATTAAAGTTGGGTTAAGTCTATGAAAAACTTTTTAGATTTAACAAGTAATACAGGCTAGTTTAGGATCAAATCTAATCTATATCGAACCTAAAATGCTTAAATTTATATCAAGATCAAGTAGAGGCATATTTGTATTAGAGTCAAGTATCTAATTATTATTTTATAATTAATATCTTACCATTAATAATTAAATATATAATATTAAAAAAATAAAAGATTAAAAAAGTAAATCTAGATAAAATTTTAATTCAAAAACTTTTAATTCCATTCAAGTGATAGATCAGCTTAAAGTCTATAAATTATAATTTTTAAAATATATATCAATATACCTAAAGATATTATGAATAAGAATTTAGCAAAATATACCATGAAATATGAATATCTATATATAGTTAAGTGAAAAAAATGAGATAATATGATTTCTTAGATGAAAAGAGGATTAATTTAAACAAGAGTTTATTTAATAAATTGATAAAAATAATTAAAGTGAAGAAAAAATAAGATTCTATATAGCTTATAGCTCAGGAATGACATAGTTGGACAAGATTAGATTTATTATTTTTTATTATTATATTATTATTATTTTTGAGCGAAAGTGACATACGAATGGAGCCAAGTTGGATTTCAAACTCAAACCGGTTATAGCCCTCATCAGCTTCCCCTTACTCTTCTTTGCTACTGAACCCTAGGCCTTCGTCCTGCAATTTACCACCAGAGGGTCGTGGTCGAGGGTCTTCGGCTCTATCAACCTCCCTGGCCGATCAATTGTTTCCCTTTCATCAGTATGGCGTTGCAAATCTTCGGCTCCCTTTTCAATTCAAATTTATTGGTTCTTTATGTTCATAATAAAAGAGATCATAAAATTTTATTTTCATAAATTAAATTATTTGATTTGACCTTTTAGGACCCATCCATGAAAATATTCTATTCTCATGTGATTTGAATTCCTACATTTTATAAAAAATAAAATTTTATCAGTACCTTTGTATATCCTTCTTTACCATCATATATCCTTACCAAATTAGCGAACGAGAGAATGAGAAAAGAAACACTTTAACTTTTGCTCGTTTGCTTCTTTTTGCTTCAGATACATGGGGTATCAACTAATAGAGAGATAATAATTGGTTGAGATCTTTTCTACATATTGTTATTGTATTAATTTAGTTTTTGATCTAGAAATTTTTTTTTTTGCTATTGTACTTTTTTAGGGCATGTTTGTTTAGAGAGTTGTAAAATCCTCATGATTGCATTATGTTGTGATTTTGTTGTTTTTTTTTTCTATTTCACTACTTTTTGACTTGTATCTTGATCTAAAACTTTTGTCTTGATTTAGAATTTTGGTATCTTAATTTTTTGATCATATTTTATAACCCATATAGAAGTTAAAAAAATTAGATGGCAAAAAAGGGTTTTATAATTGATATTCTGCACTATTTGTCTTGAAAAAGAAACCGTTCAACCAAACATGATAGCTTCATTATTTCCTAAAAAACATGATAGCTTCTGATATGGTTGATCCAACGCCGCCAGAATAAATGGTAACGGCGATTGACGGAGGTCCCCTCGGCCTTTGGGGCCCCCTTAGCATCGGATATCAACATCGGCCTCGCCAGGCACCAGACTTGAAGACTCACTCTCCGCATCTCCAAAATGTCATTCAGCTTTCTAGCTTCACCTTGTATCGGTCAGCTCCGACCACTAAATCTCAACCTCCAAGACACTATCTGCCTCGGACGGCATGAACAGTGTCTCCAACTCCCGGGCACTCTCGGTCTCAGACTTTATGGACAGTATCTCAACCTCACACCATCTGCCTCGGACGGCATGAACAGTGTCTCAACCTCCCGGGCACTCTCGGTCTCGGACTTTATGGACAGTATCTCAACCTCCGAGACACCATCTGCCTCGAACGGCATGAATAGTGTCTCAACCTTTCGGGCACTCTCGGTCTCGGACTTTATGGATAGTATCTCAACCTCCGAGACACCATCTGCCTCGGACAGCATGAACAGTGTCTCCACCTCTCGGGCACTCTCGGTCTCGAACATTATGGACAATATCTCAACCTCTGAGATACCATTTACCTCGAACGGCATGAACAGTGTCTCCATCTCCCGAGCACTCCTGGTCTCGGACTTTATAGACAGTAACTCAACCTCCGAGACACCATCTGCCTCGGACGGCATGAACAGTGTCTCCACCCCCCGGGCACTCTCGGTCTCGGAGTTTATGGACAGTATCTCAACCTCCGAGACACCATCTGCCTCGGACATCATGAACAGTGTCTCCACCTCCTAGGCACTCTCGGTCTCAGACTTTATGGACAGTATATCAACCTCCGAGACACCATCTGCCTCGGACGGCATGAACAATGTCTCAACCTCCCGGGCACTCTCGGTCTCAGACTTTATGGACAGTATCTCAACCTCCGAGACACCATCTGCCTCGGACGGCATGAACAGCGTCTCCACCTCCCAGGCACTCTCGGTCTCGGACTTTATGGACAATCTCAACCTCCAAGACACCATCTGCCTCGGACGGCATGAACAGTGTCTCCACCTCCTAGGCACTCTCGGTCTCGGACTTTATGGACAGTATCTCAACCTACGAGACACCATCTGCCTCGAACGACATGAACAATGTCTCAACCTCCCGGGCACTCTCGGTCTCGGACTTTATGGACAATATCTCAACCTCTGAGACACCATCTGCCTCGGATGGCATGAACAGTGTCTCAATCTCCCGGGCACCCTCGGTCTCAGACTACATGAACAGTGCTTGGTGCGTGGTCTGGCCCTTGAGCCCAGCAACCTATAGCCTCGGGCCACCTGGCATGACCACGTGGTCCGCTGCACATCCGTAGCAACGTGTGGCCATACCTTATAACAGCGTATGCTCCATCACACGTCCCTGACTGTGCATGACCATATCCCATTACAGCATACGATTCACCACTCGCCTGCAACTGTGCACGGTCACATCCTACAATGGCGCACACCAGGCACAACTGCAGCCACCAGACACCTGTAGAGCCTTACTGACATATAATGCAGGACACCTCCGACATGCACGGTGACGGTACGACCCGTCACTGTCAGCCTCACCTTTTTGTCCGTCATTAGATGTGGTGCCTCGAAATCAATAATCTTTTGGAATGAAAAGGCGGATTTTCAAACAGGTATAAAAGCGCACACTCTCGCTGTAAGTAAGGATCCAAGAACTCGGGTTTTCTAGCTTCTTCCCACTAGCTAAACCCCAACTTTCTAGCTCCCTTCTGCTAGTTAGTTCTTGTCTGTTCCCTGGTGACTAACTTGAGCGTCGGAGGGTCCCCACCGGAGCATCCGGTCTCTGGGGACTTTTCTTGCAGAAGTCCAGTGAGGAGGACATCAGTTTCCCCAGCGCCTGAAGGAAGTGACCCGGCGTCAACAGATTGGCGCGCCAGGAAGGGGGGTGAGGGGTAAGAGAAGGATCTCGAACCAGCAATCTACAACCTCTCTCTCTCCGAGCTCTTGAGCCATGGTGATGACCCGTGCGAAAGGGGTCTCCGCCAGCTACACTGGGGGGTAGCATCAAGGAGATGACCCACTGGCAGTTTGCCCATTAGTTCCTACAGCCGGTGTTCCTGTACCGCCGTGTCCTCAGGCGGCTGAACCTTTCGCTTCCCCGATCGACATCTCTGTGCCTCCTCCACAGCAGTTCTAGGAAGACCGGCTTGCCGACCTAGCCATGCAAGTCCAGTTCTTGGCGGCGGCGGTTCAAGGTCTACAGCACCAGCAAGCAGCCGTGCAGCAGCCGAAGCCATTCCCATCGGTTCCAGGGGTGGTACAACCCAACCAGCTTCCTCTTGGAGGAGGTCGCCGGTCCCGAAAGTTCATCACCGCCATGCTTCGCCTAAACCTCACCACCAGGGAGCCTCCAAAGACCCCGGTTGCCTTCTCATCACGCCAGTGTTTCTCCCAAGCGGCGGTACGAGAAGGAGGTGGAGCGCCCTCATCGGCATCGCCGTCACTCTTCCCCATCCTCAGAGTCCTCGGGAGAGGGGTCCTTCGATGGCAGGATAGCCCATCGAGCCGAGCGCCGACTCGACGAGTACAACTAGCGGTTAGAGGAACTCAGCCGCCAGATCACTCACCTATCAGAGGCAGACTATGACAGCCGACCTCCGCTGTCCCACCATATCATGGAAGAGCCCATCTCACCCGGTTCCGTCTCCCCCAGCTGGATCCATATGACGGGACCACGGACCCCCTGGACCACCTAGAAAGTTACAAGGTTCTTATGCAGGTCCAAGGGGCAACCGATTCGCTCATATGCATCGCCTTCCCTGCCACCTTGAAGAAAGCTGCCCGAGACTGGTACTCTCCCCTGCCGCCGTGGAGTATCGATTCTTTTCGTCAGCTGGAAAGGGCCTTCTTGGCCCATTTTGATGCCTGCCAGAAGATTCCAAGGGTAGCTGATAGCCTCTTCTCTGTCCAGCAGAAGAGCGGCGAGTCCCTGCAAGATTACATCGCTCGATTCAAGGAGGAAGCCCTTGAGGTATACAATCTTGAGGACTCAGTGGCCACTTTGGCCTTGAAGCGAGGGCTCCGTCCGTCTCGCTTCGCATACTCCCTTGACAAGAAGCCGCCCAGCTCCTATGCCAAATTCTTGACCTGGGCCCAGAAGTATATCCGTGCCGACAAGGCTGATTCCTCTCGGTGCGAGGCAAGCAGGAGTATCCTCAAGAAGCCGACTACCCTGAGCCTGCTGAAGTCCGACCCAGGAGGCCCGAGCCTCCCCGCCGACCAGACAACCATCCTCGAGCTCATGCACAGAGGGACGATCCTTACACCCCTCTGCTTGCTCCCATCTCTCACATCTTGCTGGAGATAGAGGGCGAGTCATACTTGCCATGCCCTCCTCCACTGAACCCAAAGATTCCCCGCAACAAGAATTTGTACTGCCGCTACCATCGAGATGACGACCACGACACTGACAACTGTCGCTAGCTGAAGAAGGCGATAGAGGATCTTATCCAGCATGGCTACCTGGGGAAGTTCATTCGAAGGAACAATCCGGATGCTCCTGGTCCGTCGGCGCCTCCGCCACCGGTAATCGACAATGCTCCAACTGAGAAGACGGTGGCGATAATTTTCTGGGAGGCAGGTGGCTCGCCCAAGAGGCCGAGAGGGGAGGGGGAGTTAGATCTGTAATCCCTTTTTCCAAAAGGGACTTAGAGGGGGTGATAAATAAAAATGATGATAGCGTCGTTATGTCCATGACGATCGCTAAACATCCTATAAAAAAAATTCTGGTTGATAGTGGGAGCTCGGTGGATGTTTTGAGTTATGATGCTTTTGTCCGCATGAACCTGTCACCCAACCTGCTTTGGCATGTCGCCACGCCCCTGATGGGGTTCACTGGATATTCCGTGAAGGTCGTGGGGGAGATCACTCTTCCTGTCGCGCCAAAGTCCAGTCTTCATGAGCTTCCTGGTAGTCCAGGTACCTCTCGCCTATAACGCTCTCCTCGGAAGACCTGGGCTTAATCTTTTGGATGCTGTCATCTCCACCAAGAGGCTCCTCGTGAGGTTCCCCACCAGTGAAGGAGTCGGGGAGATGCAGGGAGAACAGAACCCGCCCCCACTTTGCTGCCACATGGCCCCTAGTCCACAGGGGGTGATGCCTGCACCTGCACCAGAAACGCTGGACCCCCAGGACCTGGAGAGAAGAGGAGAACCGGCCGAGCACTTGCTAGCCTTTCCTCTTGGGGAGGACCCAGTAAAGACAATCCAAATCGGAACCCTGCTCCCGGAGGAAGCCCACAGCCAGCTCCTCACTTTCTTGCGAGCCAACGCCGATGTCTTCGCCTAGTCGGCGTCCGACATGCTAGGCATTCCGGAAGAAGTGATCATCCATCAACTCAACATCAAGCTAGAGTGCCGACCATTCGGCAGAAGAAGAGGATCTTCGCCCCTAACAAACAAAAGGCCATGGACGAGAAGGTGTGAAAGCTATTGGCTGCCGGTCACATCCGTGAGGTGCATTACCCTGATTGGCTGGCAAATGTCATGATGGTTTGCAAGGCCAATGGAAGCTGGAGGATGTGCGTGGACTTCACTGATCTCAATAAAGTGCCCCAAGGACAGCTTCCCACTGCCCCAGATCAACTAGCCAGTGGACGCTACGTTCGAGCATGAAACTCTTAGCTTCATGGATGCATTCTCAGGATACAACCAGATAAGGATGGACCCGGCTGATGAAGAGGACACCTCCTTTGTTACTGAAAAAGGGATTTACTGCTACAAGGTGATGCCGTTCGGGCTGAAGAATGCTGGGGCCACCTATCAGAGGCTGATGAATAAGGTCTTTGATGACCAGATCGGGCACAATATGAAGGTGTATGTGAACGATATGCTGACCAAGAGTGCCCATGCAGCCGACCATGTTGTCGATCTTGCGGAGACCTTCAACAACCTGCGCCAGTACCGGATGAGGCTGAACCCCCGCAAGTGTGCCTTCGAAGTTACAACAGGCAAGTTTTTGGGCTTTATGGTAACTCAATGGGGATCGAAGCCAATCCCGACAAGATCCGAGCTATTTTGAATATGAGGCCCCAGCTAATAAAAAGGAGGTGCAGCGCCTAACCGGAAGGGTGGCGGCCTTGAGTCGCTTCATGTCAAGGTCAGCAGAAAGGTGCTTACCCTTCTTTAAGGCGCTGCGCAAGGTCAACAGCTTCGAGTGGATAAAGAAGTGTTAGGATGCCTTCGAGGAGTTGAAGCAATTTTTATCCACTTCCCCGCTGTTGTCCAAGCCGAGGGGCGGGAAGGAGCTCTTTCTGTATCTTGCAGCCTCCCCGAGGCTGTTAGTTCTGTGCTCGTGCGTATGGACACCGACGGAGTGCAGAAGCTGGTCTACTATACCAGCAAGGTGCTTCATGATATCGAGACCAGATATTCTAGGACCGAGAAGATAATCTTCACCCTGGTGGTCTCTGCTCAGTGCCTCCGACCCTACTTCCAAGCTCATCCCATCGTGGTGCTCACGGATCAACCCCTTCAACCATCTTGTCCCATCCTGACACCTCTTGTTGGCTAGCCAAGTGGGCCATCAAGTTGAGCGAGTTTGACTTTCTATCCGGCCAAGGTCTTCCATGAAGTCCCAAGTGTTAGCTGACTTCTTGGTCGAGTGCACTTGGACCGAGGAGTGTTTGGAGGAAACGCATCCAGAGGCGTGCATGAATCCTCCTCGGCTGAGGAAGCAGGAAAGGAAGACTGGATCTTGCATATGGATGGAGCAGCAAATTCTCAGGGAAGTGGAGCAGGGCTTATCCTTACGAGTCCCGGGGGGGAGGTGGTGGAGTACGCCCTTCGGTTTCTATTCCCATCCACTAATAACCAGACGGAGTATGAAGCCCTGTTGGCGGGGATGAAGCTGGCCGAGGAGCTCAGTGCGGAGCATCTGAGGGCCTTCATGGACTCCCAGCTTATCTCCGGGTAGGTTGCTAGGGAGTATGAAGCCAGAGACCCGACCATGTCTCGTTACTTGAGCAAGGTGCAATCCCGAGCCTCTCGGTTCACTTACTTCCGCGTCAGCTATATCCCTCGGGCGGAGAACGCTAGGGCCGACGCGCTATCCTGTTTGGCCACCTCGGCCGACGGAACTCTGGGAAGGACGTATGTAGAGCACCTACAGACCCCAAGCATTGAAGCTGCGGATGAGGTACTGCCGGTCGAGGAAGGATCCTCCTGGATGGACGCCTATGTCCGGTATTTAACCGACGACACTCTCCTTGAGGACCCTGCTGAGGCTGGACTGCTCAAGCGGTGGGCCCCTAAGTTCCTGATGATGGACGGGAAGCTTTATCGAAGATCATTTTTATACCCGGTCCTTAAGTGCGTTGGACCAGCCAAAGCTGACTACATTTTGTGGAAATCCATGAGGGCATCTGTGGGAATCATCTTGAGGGCAGAGCCCTAGCTTACAAGGCCCTGCGATAGGGGTACTACTGGTTGATCATGAGGGAAGACGCGGCCAAGCTTGTTACGAAGTGATAGCTACCAGCGCCATGCCAATATTCAGCGGCAGCCGACATCTCAACTGACCCCCTGGCGGCGCCTTGGCCCTTCGCCTAGTGGGATATGGACATCTTGGGACCATTCCCTCCAGCCTTCGGACAGTGCAAGTTCCTCCTGGTGGCCGTCGATCACTTCACCAAGTGGATTGAGGCCAAAGCCCTTGCTAAGATCACTGAGAGCAAGGTGAGATCCTTCTTTTGGAACTCTATCATATGCCGGTTCGGGCTACCACACACTTTGGTCACAACAACGGCCGGCAGTTTGACAATGCACCATTCCGAGGATTTTGCACCGAACTTAGCATCCATCAGAGATTCACCTCTATCGGGCACCCTCAAACCAATGGAGTGGCCGAGGTGACCAATCGCATAATTCTCCAAGGCCTGAGGACCCGACTGGATGATTGCAAGGGATGGTGGGTGGAGGAACTCCACAATGTGCTATGGGCCTACCATACAACGCCACGAGCCCCCACCGGAGAGACCCCGTTCAGCCTAGTCTTTGGGTCCGAGGCTGTCATCCCGGTGGAGATAGGCTCCTCGAGTCCTTGGGTGGAGTCGTATAGTGAGGAAGACAACCCGAACCGGCTGCGAGCCAACCTCAACCTAGTAGAGGAGGCACGAGACCGAGCGCGGCTCCGGATGGGGTCTACCGGCAACGAGCTGCCAAGTATTACAATGCCCGCATGCGCCCTAAGACTTTCCTGCCGGGAGACCTGATCATCCGACGAGCTGAAGTCTCAAAGCCGACGGAAGGAGGCAAGCTAACTCCGAACTGGATGGGCCCTACTGGATCATCGAAGCACTTCGTCACGGAGCGTACAAAATTGAAGAGCTGGATGGGAAGCCGCTCCCTTGGACGTGGAATGCTGACAACCTTTGTCGTATTATCAGTAGTGCATTTCCTTCTTATATTAAATGTCATGCCTGTATTCTTCTGGGCATTCGCCCCTCATTTCATATTAATTAATAAACTTGAGTTCTAGTATCTCAGTTTTTCAACCGAAAGCCCTGGGCAGCCAGGCACAAAGCCCAGTATACCACTGGCAGAGTGATGTACCATCGACTCTCAACAATAAGTCCGACCTCGGTCGGCACCAAAAGCCCGAGGCCAGCTTGGCATTGAAAGCCCTGGCCAGCCAGGCACAAAGCCCAATATACCACTGGCAGAGCGATGTACCATCGGCTCTCAACAACAAGCCCAACCCCGGTCGGCACCAAAAGCCCGAGGCCAGCTTGGCATTGAAAGCCCTGGGCCAGCCAGGCACAAAGCCCAGTGTACACTGGCAGAGTGATGTACCATCGGCTCTCAACAATAAGCCCAATCCTGATCGGCACCAAGAGCCCGAGGCTAGCTCGGCATTGAAAGCCCTGGCCAGCCAGGCATAAAGCCCAGTGTACCCTGGCAGAGCGATGTACATCGGCTCTCAACAACAAGCCCGACCCTGGTCGGCACCAAAAGTTTGAGGCCAGCTCGGCATTGAAAGCCCTGGGTCAGCCAGGCACAAAGCCCAGTGTACCATCGGTAGAGCGATGTACCATCGGCATACAATTGGCTCCTAGAAGCCCGAGTCTACCTCGGCCCCGAGTCCGATGTTGCATCGGTCCTCGAAGTCCATCTCCCTCGGCTCCAGGATCCGGTCCTACGTGCTAAGTCAAGGTTATTCGAGAATGAATTAAAAGTTGCTCCTCGGTGTTGATGAAGCCCCTAAGGGTCCCACGTCGGCAACCAAAGGACTTGAGGTAGAAGCTATAGTTGGATAAAGACAATTTTCATTGAAGGAAAGGCTGTACTTCATTAATTAGAAGTGTTTACAAAATGCCGACCAAATCGGACTTGCAAAAAGTAAAAGAGTACAACTTAAAGCTCATGGTTCGGCCGGTGCGGGCTCGTCGTCAGATGATGAAACTTTGGAAAGACGCTCCGGCTCAACCTCAAGGACCTGAGGGAGGTTCAGGGTCTCGGGCGACTTTTTCCTTTCCACACAGGAATCCTCGGAGATACGCGTCTGCCGAAGCTTGGCCATCTCATCCTTCATAGCGCTTGGACGCCCTGAACCTCTTCTATGGCCCTGGCAGCCCTGG
>UESW01004910.1:160188-228457 GCA_900491605.1 Calamus simplicifolius
ATATTTGTTTATTTTTTTTCTAAAATGCATCGCTACGGTGTCGCAATAATTTTTTAATATTTATAAATAATAATATTTATAATTAATGTTAATAATTGCGACACAAAATTGCATCGCAATATATTTTATAAACTTTTTAATTATATATTATTTAAAAACATTGCGATGCAACTTATGCATCGCAATATTATATTTTTATTTATTAATACTGATAAAAATTATATTTACTAAAAATAATTGCGACGCATACATTGCGTCGCAATATTTATTTATTTTTTCCTAAAATGCATCGCTACGGCATCGCAAAATTTTTTAATATTATAAATGATAATATATAATTTATGATAATAATTGCGATGCTTATTGCGTCGCAATTTTTTAATATTTTTAATTAGATATATTTATTTAAAAAATATTGCGACGCAACTTATGCGTCGCAATATTATATTTCTTTTTATTAATACTAAAAATTTATATTTACTAAAAATAATTGCGACGCATACATTGCGTCGCAATATTTGTTTATTTTTTTCCTAAAATGCGTCGCTACGGCGTCGCAAAATTTTTAAATATTTATTAATGATAATATTTATAATTTACGATAATAATTGCGATGCCTTATTGCGTTGCAATAATTTTTTAATATTTTAATTAGATATATTTATTTAAAAAATATTGCGATGCAAATTATGCGTCGTAATATTATTTTTTTATTTATTAATTCTGATAAAAATTATATTTACTAAAAATAATGCGACGCATACACGTCGCAATATTTGTTTATTTTTTTCTAAAATGCATCGTTACGCATCGCAATAATTGTTTAATATTTTTTAAAACTTTTTTATAACATGATCCGATGGTTGCGATCGATCCAAGCCATGATCGATCCCGGTCGGCGACGACCTATCTCGGACCGTGGCGATCGATTGGATCGCGATGATCCGACGGTTGCGATCGATCCAAGCCATGATCGATCCCGGTCGGCGAGATGCGACGGTTGCGATCGATCCAAGCCATGATCGATCCCAATCGGCGACGATCCGACGGTTGCGATCGATCCAAGCCGATCCGATCGGCCATGACCTATCTCGGACCATTGCAATCGTCCGGATCGGCGACGATCCGATGGTTGCGATCGATCGAAGCCATGATCCCGATCGGCCACGACCGATCTCGGACCGTGGCGATCGGTCCGATCGGCGACGATCCGATGGTTGCGATCGATCCAAGCCCTGATCCCGATCGGCCATGACCGATCTCGGACCGTTGCGATCGGTCCGATCGCCGATCCGACGGTTGCGATCGATCCAAGCCCTGATCCCGATCGGCCACGACCGATCCCGGACCGTTGCGATCGTCCGATCGCTGGCGATCCGATGGTTGCGATCGATCCAAGCTGATCCCGATCGTCCACGATCGATCTAGGACCATGGCGATCGGACCGATCGATCCGATGGTTGCCATCGAGCCCTGATCCGATCCGCCACGACCGATCTCGGACCATGGCGATCGATCCGATCGGCGACGATCCGACGTTGCGATCGATCCAAGCCCTGATCCCGGTCGGCCACGACCGATCTCGGACCGTTGCGATCGTCCGAGATCGGCGATGATCCGACGGTTGCGATCGATCAAGCCATGATCCCGATCGGCCACGACGATCTCGGACCGTGGCGATCGGTCCGATCGGCAACGATCCGACGTTGCGATCGATCCAAGCCCTGATCCCGATCGGCCACGACCGATCCCGGACCGTTGCGATCGGTCCAAGATCGCTGGCGATCCGACGGTTGCGATCGATCCAAGCCCTGATCCCGATCGGCACGACCGATCCCGGACCCGATCGGTCCGATCGCTGGCGATCCGATGGTTGATCCAAGCACTGATCCCGATCATCCACGACCGATCTAGGACCGTGGCGATCGGACCGATCGGCGTCGATCCGATGGTTGCCATCGCTCCAAGCCCTGATCCTGATCTGCCACGACCGATCTCGGACCACGGCGATCGATCCGATCGGCGACGATCCGACGATTGCGATCGATCCAAGCCCTGATCCCGATCGGCCATGACCGATCCCGACCGTTGCGATCGGTCCGAGATCGCTGACGAACCGACGGTTGCGATCGAACCAAGCCCTGATCCCGATCGGCCACGACTGATCTCGGACCGTGGCGATCGGTCCGATCGGTGATGATCCGACGGTTGCGATCGATCCAAGCCCTGATCCCGATCGTCCATGACCGATCTCGGACCGTGGCGATCGCACCGATCGGCGTCGATCCGATAGTTGCCATCGATCGAAGCCTGATCGATCCCGATCGGCGATCAACGATCTTGGACCGTCGCGATCGATCCGATAGGTGACAATCCGACGGTTGCGATCGATCCAAGCCGTGATCCCGATCGGCCACGACCGATCTCGGACCATGGCGATCGGTCCGATCGGCGATGATCCGACGGTTGCCATCGCTCCAAGCCCTGATCCGATCCGCCACGACCGATCTCGGACCACGCGATCGATCCGATCGGCGACGATCCGATGATTGCGATCGATCCAAGCCTTGATCCCGATCGGCCACGACCGATCCCGGACCGTTGCGATCGGTCCGAGATCGCTGACGAACCGACGGTTGCGATCGAACCAAGCCCTGATCCCGATCGGCCACGACTGATCTCGGACCGTGGCGATCGGTCCGATCGCGATGATCCGACGGTTGCGATCGATCCAAGCCCTGATCCCGATCGTCCATGACCGATCTTGGACCATGGCGATCGCACCGATCGGCATCGATCCGACGGTTGCCATCGATCGAAGCCCTGATCGATCCCGGTCGGCGATCAACGATCTCGGACCGTCGCGATCGATCCGATAGGCAACAATCCGACAGTTGCGATCAATCCAAGCCGTGATCCTGATCGGCCACGACCGATCTTGGACCGTGGCGATCGGTCCGATCGCGACGATCCGACGGTTGCGATCGATCCAAGCCTCATCCCGATCGGCCATGACCGATCCCAGACGATGCGATCGGTCCGAGATCGCTGACGATCCGACGGTTGCGATCGATCCAAGCCCTGATCCCGATCGGCCACGACCGATCTCGAACCGTGGTGATCGGTCCGATCGGCGACGATCCGAGGGTTGCGATCGATCCAAGCCCTTATTCCGATCGGTCACGATCGATTTTGGACCGATCGTTATTTAACATAATTAATTTTTTTAAATACATTGCGATGCAAAGGGTTATGTCATAATTTTTTAATATGATAATTATTATAAAAAATTAATTTTATTTATAATAATTACGATGCAACAAGTGCATCGCTAAATTAAAACATAATTTTAGAAATTAATTTTTTGATTTATTGCGTTGCTAATGCGTCACTATTTAACATAATTAATTTTTTATAAACATTGCAACGCACTGTGTTACGTCGCAATTATTTTTTCTCATATTTATACTTTATAAAATTTAATTTTATTTAAAATAATTGCGACGCAGTTATTGTGTCGCTAAATTAAAAAATAATTCTTTTTAATTTTCTGGTTTATTGCGTCGCTAATGCGTCGCTATTTAATATATATTTTTTAAAATATTGCGACGCACTGAGTTACGTCGCAATATTTTTTTCTAATATTTATACTTTATAAAATTTAATTTCATTTAAATTATTTGCGACACAATTGGTGCGTCGCTAAATTAAAAATAATTTTTTTAATTTTCTGATTTATTGCATCGCTAATGCGTCGCTATTTAAGATATTTAATTTTTTAAAAACATTGCGACGCACTGATTTGCGTCGCAATATTTTTTTCTAATATTTATATTTTATAAAATTTAATTTCATTTAAATTATTTGCGATGCAATTGGTGCATCGCTAAATTAAAAATAATTTTTCTAATTTTTTAGTTTATTGTGTCGCTAATGCGTCGCTATTTAACATATTTAATTCTTTTAAAAATATTGCGACGCACTGTGTTGCATCGTAATATTTTTTTTTTCCGATATTTATATTTTATAAAAAATTAATTTAAAAATATTGCGATGCATTATTTACATCGCTAATAAAAAATTAATTTTTTTATTTTCTGGTTAATTGAGTCGCTAATGCGTCGCTAAGGCCGTTGCAATTTTTTGTTGTCACAGAGGCGTCGCAAAGTGGTCGCAATTTAGCGACGCATAATTGCGTCGCTAAATTTACATCGCTATTTCAGTATTTTCTTGTAGTGAAATACTTAGATGTATTCTTAAAAATTTGCTTAATTGTCAAGATTCAAAATTTCTCCAATGAGACACTTAGACTTAAGTTATTCCCTTTCTCCCTAAAAGATAGAGCCAAGTATTGGTTAAATTCACTAGACACTGTTATAATTTCAACTTCGAACCAACTTCAGAGGGAATTTCTTAAGAAATAATTTTCTATAGGAAAAAACGAATCAAATCAAAAAAGTCATAACAAGTTTTTTTTTTTTCAATTAAAGGAAGAAATGTTTCATGAAATGTGAGAGAGATTAAAAGATTAACTAGCAAATGTCTGCACCATAAAATACCTAAATGACAATTAGTTCAATATTTTTATGATGGATTGTCAGAAAGGCACCAATAAATGGTGGATGCCTTATGTGGAGAAACATTTATGCTAAAAAATGAACATGAGGCATAGCAGTTTTTGAAACTCCAAGTAAAAATTCCTTGCACTATATGTCTATTGCCTATAGAGATCCTCCCACAGAACCTAAAAGAGGCGAAATATACAGCATAGGTCAGTCTATAGATATCTATATCAAAATTGATGAACTATCCGTAAAACTTGACCGAATTCTACAAGTTGGAAACACCTCTTCCCCATTTACTCAATTACATGAGGTTTGTATAATCTGTTCGAGTCTGACCCATTCTATAGGTGAATGTCCAGCCGCATACCAATTTTCTGAGCTTGTTCAAGAGTAAGCCCATCAAGCTTAAACCCGAATGGCTCTTAGACTAGGAAATTATCCATATTTGAATACTTGCAATTCTAGATGGCAAAATCATCCATTTTTTTTTTTAAAACCCCAACATATCATCAGTCCAACATTAATTAGGCCTAAGCATCAGGAAACCCAATTTAGAAGCATATCGTATTCCCAATATCCAAGTGCTCCTCAACCTCCACCAAATAATCACGATCCTACTTTCGAAGAGAAGGTGTTACAAGCATTGAAAGGGCTAGAAATAAAAACTAAACTCTTTCACTTACACACACAATCTATTGCAAAACTAGAAACCTAGATAGGTCAACTAACCACAGCATTCAGTAAAAAGAGTGGGGTAAGTTACCGAGTCAACCCGAAGCTAACCCTAAGAACCTAAACATCCAAGGATCAAAACAAGGAGTCCAGATTAACCAACTAAGTATCATTCATACATTAAGATCTAGAAAACAAATAGATAACCAGGCGGGTACATATAAAGAAGAAGAATTAGAAGTTTCACTACTTGAACAACTTATTGAGTTGGGTCAGCCTGAAACACCTGAGGCATCAGAGTCTAATGTAATGCCCAACCCACTAGCTGAGCCCATGTCAGAAGAAGATAAACCAAAAATTAGGATTGTAGCACCATTCCCAAATAGACTTAAGTCTAATCGAAATTCAATCCAATTCGATAAGATTTTGGAGGTCTTTAAGCAAGTTAAAGTAAATATTCCCTTACTAGACATGATCCAACAAGTCTCAGCCTATGCCAAATTTCTTAAGGATCTATGTACCAAAAAGAAGACCATAAATGTGCCCAAGAGAGCCTTTCTGGCATTCAATGTGAGCTTTTACCTATCAAACCATAAGCCAGTGAAATACAAAGATCCAATATCACCCACTATTTCATGCATTATGGGGATCACCCTCATAAATAGGGCTCTATTAGACTTAGAGGCAAGTGTTAATATAATGTCATACTCTGTATATGAGCAACTAGGGTTAGGAGAATTAAAGCCTACGAAAATGGTCCTACAACTAGTAGATCACTCTTTGAAAGTACCTAAGGGAATAATAGAGGATGTATTGATCAAAGTTGGTGACTTTATCTACCCGGTGGACTTTATGATTTTAAAAACTAAATTGGTGACAAACCCAAAGAGCCACATCCCAGTAATTTTAGGTAGACCATTTTTGGCCATAGCTAATGCCTTAATTAATTACTGAAATAGATTAATAAAACTTTCCTTTGAAATATGTCAATTGATCTTAATATTTTTAATCTTACCAATACACATCAAACGATCAACTCAAATTATGTTCAAGATACTGTTTATGATCTAATTGACCTTTGTGACGAAGAGCTTGACCTAGAAATCTGCATAAACCAAGATGGGGAGCAAATTAATGAGGTTGCTATAATTGATAAAAAATCAAGATGAAAACTTTCAACTGAACCACTAGAGAAAGTACCTAAACCATTATCCAAACCATCAATAAAGGAAGCACCCAAATTAAAACTGAAACCACTTTCCAAGCATCTCAACTATGCATACCTAGGTCCATCAAAAACCCTGCTGTGATTATTTTAACTGACCTAGACTCCTCACAAGAAGAAAAACTATTGAATGAGAATAAAGAAGCATTAGAATGGACCATGGCTAACATAAAGAGATTAGTCCCTCGATCATTCAACATAGGATTCACTTAAGGAAGAAAATCAAGCCTATAAGAGACCCCCAAAGAAAACTTAAACTTACCATGAAGAAAGTAGTAAGGAAAGAGATCATCAAACTCCTTGACAATAGTAATCCAAGTGAGCCATGACGTCTGACTGAAGACGTTAAACTTAGCGCTTTTTGGGAGGCAATCCAAAATTTTTATGTCCAGACCTTTAGTTTTATGATTTTTATTTCTAAGAATAAGAGACTGCTCCACACGATCACTTTTAATATTACATAAGGCATATCTCGTCCCGGTGGTATTTTTTCTTATTTTACTCTTTTTACTCCATTGAGGACAATGAAAATTAAGTTGCAGATAAGAAAAACCTTTTTCAAAAATATTTTGAAAACACCTTAGTAATTTTTAAAAATTTTAATTTTTTTAAATCATGTGCCATGAAAAATTTTTTTGAGTAAAATTGACTAAAAAAGGTAATAGAGTTAGAAAGTATTGGCTAATTACAAACCAAGGAGTAGACTAGCTGTCAGACTTTTAGCGACCTACTTAGGTCATCTAAAGGTATTAGCACTTTCATTGCACATGCACACTGATAAGATAAACTAGGTATTAGTTGTAAGGTCAATTAAGATTCAATCATTATTGAAAATTGATAATTGATATACACCCCAATGAGAGAAACTTGAATTTAAGGAAAGAGTTATACCTGCTTGAAAAAAAAAAAAATAATATATATATATATATATATATATATATATATATATATATATATATATAAAGTAATTCTAAACATTGGTTTTTTATCGAGTAACCAGGCACCTTCGCCTAAGTAAGCATTGTTGTTTGCGTCAAAAAGTTGACGGTGTGAAGATATCGCTAAAAAAGTAGTATATATATATATCAGGTAGTATGAAAGCTATCTCGGTCAGGTGCTTAATTTGAGGATGTATAGAAAATTGATCAAAGTAAGTGATAAGCGAAGATACCATTATTCCTTACAAGCTAGTACTGAAATGCTAAGTTAGCCATCACAAACATAAGTGTTGTAGATCTATGGATGAACTCTAAGAAAGTTTCTGATAGTTCTGATTGTAAAATTTACTTTAAAAACTTAATACTTAGTGATATTGGCTAGCTTCTTTTAATCTTAAGTCTAGATTTAATTTCGCAAAAGAGAATCTTAGTGACACATGATTTTATTTTAATTATATTGCTAAGAGACTAGCAATGATTAAGTTGGAGAGTGTGATAAGTCTATTTATTATCCCAATTTAATCATTAAATTAAATATTAATTATTTTAAATTTATTAAAAATTAATACTTTATATGGATGGTTGCAGAAAAGGAGCCTATAATGAAAAGAGCTCAATTTTTGGAGTTCAGCGATGCAGACAATACTCAAATCATGACTCTATTTATCCAAAAAGAAAGAAATAGATGATTTTGCATGATTCTTGGTGCAAACTAAGGTAGGTGATGTAGAATGGATGGCTGAGGAATTTTCTCACAGTATCTAAATGATCTTGAGCCCTATTGACTTCAACTTTGACTAGAAGGAAGTTCTAGACAAGCTCTATAAAAGGAGGACCTCAAACAGTAGTTAGGGGAGAGAGTTTTCTCCAAAGTTTTTTTTTCTTTTATTTAGATCATTATATTTAGGTCTAGGAGAGAGAAATTATGGAGGGGATACTGGCAGCAACAATGTGTGGCTAGATTCCTTCAATTTGAGATGATGATAAAGCGTTCTATTTTTATTTTTGTTCTTATTTTTATGCAATAAAAATATATTATTTTTTTGATCGAGATTTTGATTGAGCATACACGGCCTATACCCTCTATCGACGTGCCGTGATCTCAGAATATGGTATATGCCTAAGAGAGATAAATCGTAGTATGATAGTTTAGACTTTAAAATTTGCAAATAATTAGATAGTTTATACTCTAAGAGAATATGCCGTGATCTTTTAATACGGTATGTGCCTGACAAGAGATAAATTATTTTAATCTTGAATTTGCAAAAATTATTGCTAGTGCAATATAAAGAAAAGAAGATAAAACTTATTTGCATGATAGATTTAGATTCTTGGATTGCTTCTTCTTCTATTTTAATTTCATTAATTAATTAGTTATTATCTTTTAATAACCGCTATTCTTAATATAATCCTCTACAGATAATTTTTTTTTCTTTTTCATGAACTAATTGCCCTTGATCTTCGAAGATACGATTTTGATTCATCACTAGCTATAGTAGTAATTAGATTATATTTTTGACTGCCAATGACAATGATCACAGTGGCAATAAGAAGTCTTCCTAGGTGATCTTAGATAATAAATCTTGCTCTAGCTAAATGAGGATGGATCGATCCATCGAAATTAATTTTAATATACCTTGATTAAAGGGCTACCAAAAAATATTTTTTTTTAATATGGAGTTCTGTATGCAAGTGACTACCATCGGCCTGAAACCAACGAGCATAAATGATGAGTCCTTAATGGGTTGGAGAAACTCCATGACCATATAAAAGACCTATATGAACATATGAGCTAGATTGAACTTTTATCCTAGAATAGTTCCTCATTCCTCTTCTTTTAGATGAGCCATGGTACATAGACAAGCAAAGATTGCAAACAAGAGTAGAAGGAAACATGCTTCTCTAAAAGTATCTCACAAGCCTAAAAAAATGATCTAACCTAATGAAAAACAGCAAGCTCATTCCATAGCTCTGGAGATTTTATAAAGAAAAAATGATTTAAACATTTAGTCACAACACCATAACTTCTGCATATTAGGTTCCAAGATCAAATTCTACTAGCCAATAAAGAGAGAATTAAGAGACTACCTTTGAAAAGCTTGAAGATGAAGAACTCTTTGGTGAGTTGGTAACTTCCAAAGTTTACCAAAGTTAATATTAGGTATGTCAATGTTGATGGTGATCAATTTTTAGTATACATATTTCACTTCAATTTTTTTTATTAAAACCTAAACCCCAATACAATATATCAAGGTGGCAAGGCTCTATAGCAGGTGTTTTAACAATTTCATCAGCCAAAACTAGAGAGAAACAGTGATTCAGAAGGTCCAAATCCTAATCCCCATCTTAAGATATGAATTTATTCATAGTAGATAGTTTTGCCACTAGATTTATATTATATTTAATTGAAAGCTAATTGAGATAAGTCATAAAGAACCAAGGCCAGATTACAATACCAACTGAACTTCATTTATAGATCAAATAACACCACCAGCGATGCTATGAGATGATTGGCACAAAGCCTTCTAAATTAGGAAGCAAGTCCTGGAGGCTTATAGGTCCACCAATCACCTTAAAACTAGTACTTTATGTGTAGTAATCAAGCAAATTGACTATATTAATTAAGAATAAATCCACCTACCACTCTACTTAATAATGCAGTCTACCACTTTTGAATCTCCAATATGCCTAAATCACCAATATATTTATCCTTGCAGATGATGTTGTCTTATAATATAGAATGAATTGCTCTGTTTCCTTAATCATGTCCCCACAAGAAACTTCTAGTTGTTTTTTCAACCAAGTCAAGAAGCTGCCAAAGTACCATATTGGAGATAATATAGAGAGGTAAAGAACATAATACTTATTTGAATAAAGTACATCAACCTTAAGAGAAAGGGCTTCATTTCTATGCATTTAGTTTAGCATTAAATTCTCTTTTTCATTATCTAGGTATTAGCTTTTTTTAACTTTATACTTCCAATAGGAATGCCCAAGTACATCTGATGCGGATGTACCATGCAAGATATTAACATAGAGCAATGGTTCAGATTTTAAGGTGCTTTACTTTCCAAAATGAGTAAGAATAAACTAAGAAAGAATATACAAGAGTAAAGTAACTATCCGTAAACACGATTCACTAAGTAATAAAGAAAACAAAATCCTACGATTGAGAAATCACTACTTAAAACATACTCTTCTTCAATAAAACAGAACTTATGAGAAGGGATGTGTCTGATTACCAGGAAATAATGGTCTTCATCCTAAAAGATTAGATCACATAGCTTCCAGGATGGGCGCTTGGAGAAAGAAACTATGCTCCTGCGGATGTTTTAGCTTTTCTTCAGATGGTTCCGAAGGCAAGGACTTCATCTAAGGATCGTAACACTTTGGCATCTTGGGGCTGGAATGCTTGAAACAGATGTTGGAATGGATATTTATTGGGCCTCTCACCCTCTCCTTTACAGAGTGTCAATGCTCAGAAATACAGAAAAATAGAAGAAGAAAACTCTTTTGTTCCTTAATCATCAATTATTTTTTTACAAGAAGAAGGAAGAGATTTTTTATAATAAACCCTAACCCTTGAATTACATGAAAAAAAGAGAAAATAAGGATGTCATATTGTTTTCAAATAAAAAAATAGGCGACATCTTGAAACAAGAAAAAGAGATCAGGGGATGGCACCATATTCTACTTTTCATAAGGGGTAGGCCACAAGTTACCTTCCATAGGGGGCTTATTTGCTTCCTTTTATTCCGATATGACTTGATAAAAATTTTAGGTGCCCTAATTGAGTAGATGATGCCTACTTTTACTGGGATTCTATGTGGCTGCTGAGGTGGCGCACTGATTGTGGTCCTTCATGGTCTTGGGTCTTCAACTTCTTACACTTTGACTCAATAAATCTTGACTTGACTCAAATAAAAATCACTTGACTTATACTGATAAAACTTGATTACAGGACTTAAAATCAAACTAACATAAATTAAGAAACCCATAATGACTCTGGACTCATATGGATTGATAGGAATTAAAAGTCTAACTACATCAAATAGAAATCCATAATGAGCTCATAACCTCTGTCTGATTCTGGTGCCCGCACCAACATCCCAATATCCTCTACTCTTTTGATATCCAAAATGTTTGTTAATTCTAATGCAAAACTACTTCTAATTTTTGGACTGAATAGAACTATGAATTTTCATAAGATTGACAACCTATCCTAACTAGGTACAATAATCCCTTATTACTTCCTTGAAGTAGACACAATAAGTTGGTCAAGCCTTTAAGAAAAGCAAGCAGTTATTTATAAATAATAAGTGACTAACATGGGGGCCTTCTCTTTTGGAACTATAGACTTACTTTCCTTCTTCAAATGTAAACTATGAGTCATTATTTTAGAGCTCATTATGAAAAGATAAGGTAATAATGGGCAACTCTAATACAATCCCATCTAAGAAAAGAAGAATGAAGTAGAAGAGTCATTTACTAGGACTGCAAAGGAAGCAGATCGTATGCATTCTTCAATCTAGCTAATCATAATCTCAAAAAAGTGAAAATGATTAAGCATAACTTTCAAATAATCCCAAACCGCTGTATCATAGGCTTGTTCCATGTCTAATTTGATAGCCATTAAGAGACTATTGTGGTGGGACTTATGTAATAAATAGATAACTTCTTGGGCATCGATAAAAGTTGATTGTTTTGTTCGAAACTAGCTTAGAGTTTACCTTGTTAACTCATAAGGTAATAATTTTGGCAATGAGTTTTTAAATTATGATATGTAAACAAATAAATTTAAATGACTGGGCATATTGGAATCCTTACACTTAGGTAATAAGGGCTATGAAAGTAGATTTCCAAGCTTGAGGCATTAGTTTGGTGCTTCTAGTTTGACAACTTATCATTTGCCTAGCAAATTGTTCAATTATGGAATACCATGCTCGATATAAGTAAACCCACAATACATAACTCCCGGGATATTTGGTCAAATCTATCTAATCTAATATATATGGGTTTTGTTAATGAGTGCTTGGGTGCACTCATTAAGGGATATTTAATATCTAAATTATCGAGCCCTTCATTAAAAAAAAAGGAAAGAAGGAATATTTAAAAGGACATTTAAAGGCACTACTCTCACTCCTTCCCTATTTCTCTGTCTCTCTCTTTCATTTTGCTATTGTTGATTGATGTGGCTGATCATGCCACGTTGGGGCTAACGGATGAGGTAATTGATGGGGATGAGGATTAGATCAGCAAGGCCATTTAGCGGGGATCCCTAAGGCCCTCACCTAATCCAGTCGACCTTCAGACTGATGCCAGAGTCAGCCTCTAGGACCAATGCCATAGTCGGCCTCCAACACCAACCCCGGAGTCAGCCTCCAAGATCGACACCAGAGTCGGCCTCCAAGACCGACACCAGAGTTGGCCTCCAGCACAAACTCCAGAGTCGGCCTATAGTGGCCCCCACATGATTCATCTGACATCTGCAGCTGCCACACAGCCTACCTACCACCTGCAACTGCACGTGGCCCCCATGGCCACTGCCCATTACGGCACACGCCCGACAAGACCGGACCTACCTACCACTTATGATGCTACGTCATGCGAGGGGACAGTAGGCTACCCCTGATAGACCTAGGGGTAGTTGTGACCTGTCTCTATCAGCCTTGCTGCCTACCTTCTGCCGGATGATATCGTCTTGGAATCAACAACCTTCCAAAGAAGGGTATGAAGGACTTCTGAACGGGTATAAGAACCTTAGCTCATGATGAGAAGAGGGGTTGAACTTCAAGTTTTTGGCTAAGTCTTTTAGCTCACTATTCATAATTGTTTTCCCAAGTTACTCACTTGAGCATCGGAGGGTCTCCATCGGAGCAATGGGTCCCCGAGGACTTTCTTGCAAGATTCCTGCTCGGGAAGGAGGCGTTTGAAGATTCCCGGATCTGTCCTCACCATCCTTTGGATCCTCATCCTTTCTCGATGTCCGAGAAAAGTGATTTGGCGATAACTGTTGACCTCATATTTGATTTTGATGAATGCAAAATGATTAAGTATAATACTAAGAATTTTGTTGAGACAATGATTTCAGGGAACCCATCATAAAGAAAGGTGTCACTTCAAATTAAGGTATCCTATGTATCAAAAGTAATACAGGTAAAGAAAAATGATGATGAATAATCTTTAAAGCCAAAAATAATTTCAAATAATTTTTTTAATCCAAATTGCATAAGTAATTTCATGCTTCAAATTGCTTTCATTTTTTGAAACGCACCGAACTGGCTTTGGATATTCTTAACGTGAACATGTTTTTCTAAGCATCCTTGTCTAACTAAATTTTTATTTTGTCTTGCACTGAACTTCAATGTTTTACCATTCATTTCTCAAATGACTAAATCTATCTTTGATGATTTATCATATAAAAATTATTTTCAAAGCATTGCATGACACTTGTCCAAATCCCACTAAAAGCAGTCGGTGGCAAAACTGTAAAATCCCAATGGCAAAACTATAAATCTCATTAAAAATAACGAGACATGGATTTCTTGCATTCTTTTGTCCTTCTTCCCAAAATTTTGAAGACTCTGCTTTGCCATTGTTGATCGCAATTACTATTTTTGAAGTCTTTAATCGCCACAATTTCTTTACAATGTGGAATGATTGGAGCTTGCTCATTGATTGATGATTTAATTGCCACCGTTTCTCTTTGACGAATGCAATTTTTTTTTTTTCAAACGAGTCGTTTTGTCTAAAGACTTCATCTTAGCCTTCAATGCATCTGTGAATGAAGATTTTATCTAGGATTGGTTTTCAAAACTCCCGCTTACTCATTTAATGCCATCCAAGATTGCAAAATTTTTCATGGTTTGGTGTGGGTTTTCAAACAATGTTTGCTTGTCTTAAATACTTGGACATCAACTTTTAATGCTTGCCTTAAATGCCTGGACATCAGTTTCAAATGCACGCATTTAATGCTTCTCAAATCTCCAAACACTGATTCTTTCCTAAATAGGCCATTCAACCAAGCATTCAATGCTTAGATTGAATGCTTGCATTTAATGCTCCTCCACTCTTGGCAACCTTCTATAAATAGGCCCTCTAAAGCTCTCATTCAAAGCATCCAAGCCAAGCAAGGCAATTCATCTTAGTTGAGTAGAAAGAAAAAAATCATGGGAAGAAAATTTTAAGTAAGGAAGGAAAGGCTGAGAGAGTTCTAAAAAATTTTCTAGAGTGTCATTTCAAAAATTTTCATTAGTGAAAGTGATCAAAGCTCCAGCGCATTCTGAAAGTAGTCAAGCTTCATCCATTCCTCCAATATGCTCAAAAGAAGAATCCATTCCGCAGAATGGTCTTCATATTTTGCAAAGTATTTCTTTTGAATATCTGCTCACTTAAGGATGGTTAGTAAACAAGTTGCTAGCCAGGTTGGCTGGGATGGTTAGTAAAAATTTCTAAGGGATTCTTGGAGAGTGATGTAGGTGCAGGGTTGGCACCGAACCACTATAAATTGTTTGTGTGATTTAAATTTCTGTGGTGCTTGAATATTTTCTCTACACTTCACATCACTTTTCGTTAATTCTGAAATTTTCTAAAAGCATATATTTGCTAATTATTAATATTTTTGAGAAACCCAATTCACCCCCTCTCTTGGGTTGCAATATCTGGGCAACAACAATATTGATAATGGCATAGGTGCCATAGGGAAGGTAGCATTGGCAGCTACAATGACAGAAGAACATAGGGAGGTGGAGCTGTGGGTGTTAAAAGAGCTAATGAGGATGGTGTAGTGAAAGCCAAGGAGTTCATTGCTATCGACGGCACAATAGGGGTTCTTATTAGTAGAGGGGTATTGAAGGCTACCAGCAGCGAAGGTAGTATAGAGTTGAAGGAGGGTGCGAGCCTTGATGACATCACAATAGTCCCTAATGTGAGCGATGGTATGTTAAGGCTGTGTTTGATATGGGGGATAAGAAGGGATATCCCTTGGATATCTCCCTTTATCCCCAAAAGTTATAACTAGAGGAGATAGTTTTAAAAAAGTTTAACCAGAGAGGATAACCCATGTTTAACCATGAGTTATCCTCTGAACTTATTCCCTAGGGACCCCAGAAATAACTAGAGTTATCCCTTGATGGCAAAGCTGTTATTTTAAAAAGGTGGTTATCCCTTGAGCTATTCCATGGATAAATGCTATCATGTACACTTATCCAAGGATAGCTTTTTATGAATCAAACACATTGGTAGTGTTTGATAGAAAAATATTATCCATGGATAAGTGTACGGATAGAGTTTGTCCCCTAGCTATCCCTAGGGATATCCCTTTGCTATCCCATTGATCATATCAAATGCAAAAAGGTAAATCCATAGGATAACTTTTTTTTACTCTTATTTGGAGGGATAACCAGCTATTCCTGCATTCTCTAGGGAATAAATTGAGGGGATATCTCCCATGGTTAACCATGGTTAACCATGGATTATCCTTTGGTTGGTTAACCATGGATTATCCCTTTGGTTGGTTAACCTTTGGTTAACTTTATTCCTAGCTATCCCTTATATTTATGGCTTTTGGGGATAAGAGGGGATATCCCCTGGATATCTCCTCTTATCCCCTATTTCAAATATTACCTAAATGTATGGAGAGAGAGAAAGGATAGTGAGAGTGGTTTCTTTAAATATACCTCCTTTTTTTTTTCTTTTTTTGTGAAGGCTTAATAATTGAGATATTAAATATCATTTAACAAGTGCTAACTAAAGCTGAGAAGGCTTAACCAAAAGACTATTTTTTTTAATGCTCTATGGATCATTACATTAAATAACTATTAATATGGACTCTCGAATCTAATTCCTAGAAAATGTACGCGGTGATGTTTTATGTATATCATTTTTTTAGATTTTTATTTTATATCTTTTTCTCTCTTTTGATCTTTTCCTTTAGAAGAATTAATTTTTTTTATCTAAACAAAGATTATTACTTAGGTTTAGATTAAGTAAATATTTTTACTTTTCTACAAATAGAGATTAACTTTCAATTTAAGTATTATAATACTATAGTTAACTATTTCAATTATTTGAGTTATATATACTTATATTTTCTATATTCAGTCCTCTTTTGTCACTCACTAACTTGATGTTATAGTAACATAAAAAAAAGCAATATTTATTGGTTGCTATTTGCTAGAATTTTTTATTCTAAATCATGGCCTAATTACAATTAGTATCAAAATTATTTTAAAAATTAATAAAAAATTAAAATTACTCTTATGCTCAAATAGATGATGCTACATCTGACCGACTTCAAAATTTTAGTGTAATGTCGATCAAGCGGAGGTTGCGATTCAAATTTAAAACAATATAAAAATTTATCAAAACTTAGAAACAAAAATAAATTAATTATATTAATATAAAAATAAATAATTAATAAAATTTTAATAATTAACTAATTATAAATAATATATAACTATATATTGATTTATATTTAGTTATGAGAAATATTTAATAGTATAAAAAATATGATAAATAAATTCTGAAAAATAAAATGATTTGAGTTAAAAAAATCAACTTCTTTTCTTTTTATGCCACATGTAAAGTTATATTAAATAGCTCTTAAATATATGAAATAACTATATATTGTGTTCCCCTAAGTTAATATTCTATCACAAAGAATATTGTTTCATTTGGATTCTTTTTATTAATTTTTACAATTGAATTCTATTTATTTAAAAAATAGCTATTTTAATCTATAGTTTTAAGTTAATTAAATCATTTTAAAAATTTAAAAATTTATTTTGAATATATATTTTGTTTGTTTTATTTTTATTTTGTATTTTCAAATTTTGATTTAATAATAAATTTGAAAAAATAATGTAAATTATTTATTTATTATTAATTATACCAGTCTTGTATGCATTGCATAGGCATATACCTAGTATATAAATAAAGCTAGAAAGCTTTGAGCTAGAATATCAAAGCATCTCTTTTATGCCACATCTCCGATTAAATTAAATAGCTTTTAATCCCTTCTTCTTCATCATTTCTTGCTTCGAACTTGAAAAAAGTGGGTCTTGCTGCATGCTAAAATCCTTGATATTGAAAATGCTATCCTACATACGCTTGCATGGTGCAAAATCCAAATCTCAAAGCAAGGATCCTTCTTCCTCATGAAGTAAAGATATATGGTGAATGTTATATTAAAAGAATAGTCAAATGCCAACATATTGCATCAATTATCTTCAAATATTGATTAGTTTAATGAGCCTCAAGGAACATGAAGTAGCATAAAGTACAAAATACAAATGTTTCATTTCTTCTATAGCCATTATTCAATGAGACATAAGTCAGAATACACTTCTTTTTTTTCTTCATTCGATAAACACGTAGTGGTAGCAAGGCCCACTTTATATATATATATACACGCGCGTGCATGTACGTGTGTATATATATATATATATTATATAGTTCTCCTCCTATTCAAATCTAACAATTCCATCTTCCTTAGGCAATGGCGGTCTTGCGGCCACTCTTCTCTTCGCAAACCACTCTTTTCTCTAGATAAAAGGAAAAGTATAATTGAAAGGTGACATCCTCAATGCTCTCTCCACTGTTGATGATGTTGAGCTTGGTGTGGTGCTATCAAGGCCCAGAGGGACTAACTTGTATTGGGCTGGGTTTGAGTCAAAGGATTGAAATTAAATCAAGTTGTTTGGGAATTAGTTTAATCCATTAGGTTAGTCCATTGGAGTTTTTGTTGAGTCTTGGCCCACTTCGTGGATGTATTTAAACTCTAGTTTCTAGGGTTTGAAGGAATAGAGAACATATTCTTTTCCCAATCCTCACTCATCACAAGACGACATCTCTTCTTCCTCCTCCTCCCTACCCTTCATCCTCTTCCAGCAACGTGAAGATCCGGCTTCGTCTACATACGTTCACGTACCATGTTCTCATGTATGTACGCGTGAGGGTTCAACGGTTTCCACAGTTCTTTGGGAATTAATTCCGAAGAGTTCCACATTTCTTTGGGAATTAATTCCGAAGATAAGGAGTCTCTTCATGGGAGGAATTATGAATTAATTCCAACGTGGGAGGAATTAATTCCAGCAAAGAAGAAAATCAAGAATAAAAAAAATTTATTTATTAAATAAATCATTAGAAATTAAGGGGCTATGGAGTTTTGAATCCGAAATCAAAGGTGTTCAAAGGCAGACACGTTACCACTATGCCCAACAAAGAAGAAAATCAAGAATAGAAAAAAATTTATTTATTAAAAAAATCTTTAGAAATTAAGGGGATATGGAGTTTTGAATCCGGAATGACACGTTACCGCTATGCCAATCCAATTATTGGTAACAAAGGGTGGAAAGCCCAGGATACTTCTCTAGCGATGTTGATCACACTACTGTTCATCAAGACTAAACCCCAATAATTGGTATCAAAGCCTGGTTCAGGAACAAGAAGATGTTGTTTGAAGATCTTAAAGGGTTGAAACAATTTCAACAAGGTCCATTAAGGTACTTCTTAATTTTCTAAAATTTATTTTTGTGCTATTTTTGTTTTGGTTAAGATCTGGCCATAGGTAGTAGCATAAAAATAGATTTTGAAAAGTTTGATGGGAAGTGAAGTTTCTCCATATGGAAAGTCCGGTAGAGGACCTTCTTTTGCAGCAAGGTTTAGATCTGGCTTTGGAGAAAAGGCCAGATGGGATGACAGATAAGCAGTGGATGTCGTTGGAGAAAAAAGGCATGTTCAGCGATCAGAGGATGTCTGGCAGATTAGTCCTTTATTCAGTGCTGGAGGAGAAGACCCCGAAGGGACTCTGGTTGAAATTGCAAACCCTCTATATAGGGAAGAATATGTGCAACAAGTTGATGTTGAAGAAGCGCCTCTACAGCCTTCGGATGTAAAAGGTGGAGATGTGCTGGGCCACATCCAGGTGTTCGACCAGGTGAGCAATGAATTGCTGAATGTTGGGGTCAAGATGGAGGAGGAAGATAAGACACTTTTGCTATTGTGTTCACTGCCCACATCATATGACTCATTGGTCACGACGCTGCTCTACGGGAAGGAGACATTATTCTATAAAGATATTATCTCGGTACTTCGGGTGAATGAGCAGAGGGAGAGGATGACAAGGAAGCTGTTCCCCAGGAGGGTCTATCAGTTGGGAAAGGTCAGACAGAGGCAGAGGTAGGGACAGGAGCAGGCCTAGGGAACGTTACAGTCCGGGAAGGCTAAGTGCTACAAGTGTGGTGAGGTAGGTCATTTTAAAAGAGATTGTCCTAAGTTGAAAAAGGAGAAAAGGGAGGATCTGAATCTATGATTACAGTTGTAGGCCAGGAGGTGGAGGATGATCTCTTGGTGGTATCAGATGGTCATAGGCACAGTACAGAGATGTGGACCTTGGATTCAGCTTGTTCTCATCATTACACTCCCAATTGGTCGTAGCTCAGTACTTACACAGAGGTTGATGAGGTGTGTATGACTCTTGGAGATGATCACCCTTGCAAGGTGGCAAGGATTGGCACAGTGAGGGTGAGGATGTTTGATGGCATGGTGCGTACTCTTACTAGTGTGAAGCATATTCCAGAACTCAAGAAAAATCTGTGTCACTGGGATACCTGGAGCAGATAGGATACAGCTTCAGCAGTCATGCTAGGAGTGGAGTTCTGAACATCTCCAATGGAGCTATGGTGGTGATGAGAGGAAGAAGGCCGAATAACAACCTATACAGATTGGAGGGCTCTATGGTGATAGGAAAATCTGAGGCAGCAGCTATAAAAGATGATCCTGGGATGTGTATAGGATGTGGCATTACCGCCTAGGCCACATGGGAGACAGGGGGATGAAAGAACTGAGCAAGAGAGGACTACTTCCGAACCTGAGTGGTGGAGTCATAGAGATCTGTGAGCCATGTCAGATGGGGAAGCAGAGGAATATGCAGTTCTTGGTCAGCAAAGCTAGGAGTGCAGAACCCCTAGAATTAGTACACATAGACGTCTGGGACCAGCCCCGTTTTTGCAAGGAATGAGGCCAGATACTTCTTTACCTTGATAGATGATTTCTTAGGAAAGCAGTATATCTACTTCATGAAGGAGAAATCAGAGGTCTTCACCAAGTTCAGAATCTGGAAGGCTAAGGTGGAGAGGGAGTAGGGTAAGAGTGTGAAGTGTCTGAGGTCAAACAGTAGCGGAGAATATACCAGCAGGGAGTTTCAAAGATTTCATGAGGAGTGAGGCATCAAAAGGCACTTCTCGGTGATGGAAACTTCTCAACAGGAAGGGGTGGCTGAGAGGATAAACAACACACTGTTGGAAAAAGTGAGGTGCTTGAAGCTGCAAGCAAGGCTTCCAAAGATGTTCTAGGTTGACGTAGTAGGTGCAGCTAGTTATTTGGTCAATCGGTCACTGCACACCAGGTTGGATGGAGGCATTCCAGAGGAGATATGGTCTGGAGGAAAGACAAGCCTGAACCATCTGAGGGTGTTTGGATGCACGACATATGTGCATATTGATGCTGGGGAGCGGAGTAAGTTGGATGCCAGGTCTAAGAAGATGGTGTTCCTATGCTACCCATATAGAATCAAGGGATATCGGCTGTGGGACCCCTTGGAGAAGAAGGTTGTCATCAGAAGGATGTGACCTTCGATGAAAGCTTGATTCTTTAGAACAGAGATGGTATAGATGCACAGCAGGGACTACAGGAGGTGAAACACGGTAACACTAGTCAGATGACCTCCTATACAGTCGTGCCATTTGCTAGTGGACTAGGAGGATTTGAGATTCAGGTGGAGAGGACTAACAGAGGGGTCAGAAGCCAGGAAGTTCAGCAGGATATAGCTGAGCAGAGGTCTCAGGAGGATGTAGCTGGGCAGGAGATTGATACTGGGATCGCACTGCACAAGCCCAGGAGAAACGTGCGATCACCAGTTCAATACGGCTTCGAGGATTCGGTGTCATATGTCCTGGTAACATTGAATGGAGATCCTTACACCTATCAAGAGGTTGTGGAGAGCCAAGATAACCATGATAGAGATAGGTGGGTCCAGCTATGGTAGGAGATGCAGGCTTGGTAGAGGAGATGCAGTTTCTCTATAGGATTGGCACGTGGCAGGTGGTCAGTCGCCACAAAGGAAGAAACCCACAAGGGCCTTCAGAGTAAGGAGGTATCAGGTACAAGGCAGGACTAGTGGCCAGAGGATACTTTTGAAAGAAAGGCTTCGACTATAGAGAGCTGGTGGAAGAAGGTGGAGTAGAGCTAATGAAGGTACATACCAAGAAGAATCCAGCAATGCACTAATAAAGGTTCTTTCATGGGACAACTTTCGTAGGGATTGCAGCTGATGGACATAGCGGACGTGCTGAGGCCTTGAAAGCACCAAGGTGAAGATTGTTGGGTCTGGTGTGGTGCTATCAAGGCCCAAGGGGGCTAACTTGTATTGGGCTGGGTTTGAGTCCAAGGGTTGAGATTAAATCAAGTCACGGATGTACATGGGCTTGGGGATTAGTTTAATCTCATTAGGTTAGTCTATGGGAGTTTTTGTTGAGTCTGGGCCTAGCCCACTTTGTGGATGTATTTAAACTCTAGTTTCTAGGGTTTGAAGGAATAGAGAACAAATTCTTTTCTTCCAATCCTCTCTCATCAAAAGATGACATCTCTCCTCCTCCTCCTCCTCCCTACCCTTCATCCTCTTCCAGCAACGTGAAGATCCAGCTTCGTCTACAAGATCCAGAGCGTCGGAGGCTTCGTCCAAGAAGTGGCTTCCAGCGGGTGGCTTCATGATCCGCTGGGAACCGGATTTGCGTGTGGCTTGCTATCCATCGTGATCCACTTGGAGTCATCGAGCGTCTTCCCAGGTTCCAATATCACGTGAAGGAAGGAAGGAAGAAGCCGTGCATTGTGTGGAGGAGAAGAAGCAATTCCAATATCACATAGAAGGAAGGTGAAGAGGACGTCCACGTCCTCATGTACGTGACGGAAGCGCATGAGGATTCCACCGTTCTTTGGGAATTTCGGAAGCAAGAAAGTATTAATTGGGAATTAATTCCAAAGACGAGGAGTCTCTTCATGGGAGGAATTACGAATTAATTCCAATGTAGGAGGAATTAATTCCAGCAAAGAAGAAAATCAAAAATAGAAAAAGATTTATTTATTAAATAAATCTTTAGAAATTAAGGGGATTGGAGTTTTGAATCCAGGATCAAAGGGGTTCAAAGGCAGATGCCGCTACGCCAATCCAATTATTGGTAACAAAGGGTGGAAAGCCCAGGGTACTTCTCTAGAAAGGTTGATCCCACTACTGTTCATCAAGACTAAACCCTAACAAATGGTCTCATGGTCACCTTCATTCCATCAAAATTAGAAGGAAAAGAAAGAGAATCTTTTCCACCATTTATGTTTGCTCCATGAGAAAGATGCTCAATTCGAGATCTGGTGTTTGATGCCATGCGTTGATAGTTGGTGAAGTGTGAGGCTCTCCTTAAAGATCCCACATCGGGTAAAGGAGAAAAGGATAAGTGATTTATATGTAGTAAAGCAAGAAGGACAAGGTACCAATTGGATCCTTTTTTGGGCTATGGTGGCCCAAGTTGGTGTGGACCTTGTTCATCTTGCTTTCTTGTAACGAAATGGGCTCGTGGGTAAGCGGGCCCAGGGACGGATCGTTACATTATGGTATCAGAGCCATGCACCAGTCGGAAGTGCAGGATCTAAGTGCCACACAGGGTAAAGTGCTACATCCATGTGGGATGAGAGCCATCTCTTGACATATGGGGGCCACCTCTAGATCCCTACTTGCCTGGTGTTTGCCTCTAGCGACGAGGACGTTGCCTCTTTAAGGGGTAGATTATGAGGCCCTTCTTAATGATCCCACATTGGGTAGAGAAGAAAAGGGTGAGTGATTTATATGTAGTAAAGCAAGAAGGATAATGTACCAATTGGATCCTTTTTGGATTGTGGTGGCCCAAGTTGGTGTGGACCTTATCCGTCTTGTCTTGTTTTCTTGTAACGAAACGGGGCATGAGGTGCTTGGAAAGCATGTGTACCATGGTACCATCCATTGGGCCCCATCCTTTAATGTGTGTGTTAAATTTTTTGTAACATTATCATTTTAATATGTGGGCATGCATGCCAAAGTATGCCTGTGTTTTGCTTTACATATTTTTTCACTATCGTGTGAGGAAAGTTATTGAACTACGTCATTATTAAGCAAACCATTGTCCCCTATTTTTGAGAGTATGACTGACCATGGCCTTAACTCACTGAGGCCAGTAAGGAATATGAAGTCTTAGGTTTTTGTTAGAGATTAATTTGGACCATAATTTAAAACCAAGTGTTAGTTAATTTTGTGCATACATCATAGTATAATAATATTGGCAATGATATTATCTCTGTATGTACATTTGTTGTATAATTTATACATCTAGTGTTTGCTCTTAATGATATTTTCCTTATTTTATGGTGATTCATACCAAAACAAGCTTTCATGTTCAAATTTCTAGTATAGATATTGTCACTAATTTACATTTTTAAATCAGGTTTTTACTCACTTCTACTAATTGTGCGCATTGTGATACATGAATTACATCAATATCCAATCAAGTTATTGCTTTGAAACATGTTTTCTGAAAAATCATAATAGTTGACCGTAAATAATGCACACAAAAGACCACTCACTATAACAATTTTTTAAATTAGTGATGCCATTTTTGGTATTGCTAAATTCAAAAAATTCATCGCTAATCTAATTAGCGAGGCAACAACGATACCAAAAATTTCGTCGCTAAAATGATCATCGCAGTAGAAATTAGCGGTGCTGAAAATTTTCATCGCTAATTAGTGACTATTTTATATTGGCATCGCTAATCTACAATTTTAAAAAAAATTATAAATTTTATTTTATTGATTTTAATTAACCTACTTAAATAATATTAAATTTCAATAGGAGACACATTCATAAACAGAATATTTTATTAAAAATAAAAATAAAATATTTAAAAATTAATATATTAATAATAGAAATTAGTACCACAAAAATACAAAAAATATATTACATCATAAAATACAATAGAATATCAAAATATAAACATCGATCAATTGGAGAGAGGGTCATCTAGAGTTGAAGGTTGAACGGGGAACTGCGTCGACTGTAACATACGCATTACTAATTGCCGCATCTCCTCTAACTGCTGCTCATAACAAACGCGCTCCTCTTGGTGTTCCTGCCGAATGTCTGTGATATCCATCATCATCTTCGATCTCACACATTCCGTAATGAAATACTCAATCTGCTCGTAATCGTCGATGTCACCCTGACTGAAAGAAGAGGATCCATATCGAGGGAAGAATGCAGAAGCTTTGACGCCCAGACTATAAACTCTATGATCGTTTGGCTATGCGCCAATAGCCTCTAAGAAAATGCAGCCGCTTTTCTATGGCAAATGATTGGGCATGGACCCTTCCTTCTCTAATGACTGTGTGGTCTAAGATAATAGCTCATCCATACGTGCTTGTAAGGAATACATATCAAATATAATGTAACTCATGTTGAAGGAAATATATCAATAAACATATCATGTTTTCAATGATTACTTACTCCGATACTCTAGGAGCGACTGTCGACCCAAGACCCATCTTTTCTCATATGGGTCACCTTGAACAACTGCCAGTGCCTTAGATCGACACCTTCCTTCAGCCTCTAAAAAACAACATTTCAAATTTGTAGTTATGCTCATTTTAAAAAAAATTTATCATTAATAAGTACTATACAAAATTAATAAATTTATATACTTACAAGAGGATGCCGATGCTCCTCAATCGAAATAGATCCTGCTGTGTGGCAGAAAGATCAGTACCCAGACCACCTTTCTCGGATCGGTGGTTCGAGCTAGCTGTGATCGACCTCCTCTGCCAATAGAGATTCACCCACTACTGTTGCCAGTATCCCATATAGAATCGAAGATATGAGTGGGGTGTTTCGATGCCCTCTGCCAGTGGCATAAACTATCAGAGTATCAGAGGCGAGCAAGTGAAGTCCAAGCTATTCTAACTGAAGGAGTGAGGGCTGAATCCTACTCAAATTTTTTGTGCAAGCAGAACAATTGTGAATATGCATATTGTAATAAATAAATTATACAAACAAATGTTGATAATATGACATTATAAATGTAATTAAACATCATGCAAATATAAAATACATACCTAAAACTCTGTCCAATAGAACTCCCTCACCTCTTCACTGAGGCGCTCTAACAATAGCTCTCCGGGTCTGTATGCCTCTTAAATATATCAGTGATGCACCTTGAGATAAATTCAGGATTAAAAAAATTATCCTTAACCCTTTGATAATTAAAAAAATTATCCTTAACCCTTTGATACATCCACGAGCGATCAATATTCATTTTTAAATAATTATGTATGACCTAAAAAAATATTTTGAAACAAACATTGGATCAACAATATTAATATTAATATTCAAGTACAAACATATCCGATTTCGATAGCACTATTCCTAATAATCGAAGTTTACTAATTATTTTATTAAATATTATGCAACATATTAATCAAAAATAATTAACTTATATAATCAACAATCAATATATAACATTGTATATAACTAACACTAACATAACATATTTTAATATTACAAAATTTATATCAAATGTACAAAATAAAATTATTAGGAATAATTAACCTTACAACTTTTACTCTTATGGGCAGGATAAATTAATAACACTACCAAAAGATTTAGAGATGTTAATTTTTAGACTCATCCAAGCAAATATTACCAGCCAGGAATAATATACCAAGTACCAAAATACATAATTCTTCATCCATCATGTTAGTCACCATCAACAAAGACATGGAAAGACTCATTCAATGTTACAAATCACACCTTTCATGAAACAAGAAATTCAAAACCGATATAACCATCCATAATTCAACCAGAAAAATATAAGACAGCCTAGGAAAAGCCGTTCACCTATTAACCTTGACCTCCCTTCAACTATGACCAACCCAAATGATTTTAGTTGTTTTTGTAAACTCAACTTTCAAGCAGGAAAAGGCAAGATCTTAGCATAAACTGCCACTCATAAAGATTGCATCAGCATAGCCTATGAAGTGAAAGAAACAACTAATAAGTTTATATAATAAGACAAAGTGCATAAGTTTTAACAGTTGATTAACACGTATTCTCAATTCAGAACTTCCGCATATGTCAATTATGAGTGTAACGTTAGCTTGAAATGCATAGAATCTAGACGATTGCAATAAATTTGTGTTTGGTTCATAGCTGAATCTACTAAATATCATTGTATGGCATGACAGATAGTTAACTTATTTGTAGTTCTAGTTTTAAAAAAATAGGAAAATAATAATTTCTAAAAACACTTGATAACATATGGAAATCTTTTCAAAACAAAAGCAATAAACAAGAAATTAGCATTCCTAGCACTTAAAAAATTATGATGAATTAGAAGAAAAAAATTAACCGCAGAGGAGAATCCCCAAAAGTTCTTTTCACACCTATCATAAAGCTGAGAGGGGACCAAAGGTGGGGCAGGGGAGGGCGCCAAGGGCCAGCCAAGGGCTAGGGCCGAGGGGGGGCAGCTAAGGGGGGGGGGGGGGGGCGGGGGCGGAGGTGGGGTCCAAGGGGGGCTGGGGCAACGCGCGCGATGAGGAGAGCCAGGGGCCAAGGGCGGGGTCCAGGGTTGGGGGGGTTCGGGATGACCGAGGCCTGGGAGGTGAGCCAGGAGGGGGGGCGAGTTAGGGGCCAAAGGGGTCCCGGGTGGGGAAGAAGGGGGATGACTGAACGAGAAGAAGATAGGGCTGCGCGCGCATCGCTAATCCAGCGTTGGCGCACCGGATTTGATCGGATAGGAAGAAGATAGGGCCGTGTGCGCACACTTCACTAATCCGGCATGCGCGCATCACAAAGGCCTACACGCTAGGAGGGCAAGCCTGTGCGGCCGCGCTGGCGGGTGCGCACCTGACCGGCAGAGAGCGCCCATCGCTGGGACGTGTGTGCTAGCGATGCGCAGCGGAGAGTCGCTATTTAATTAGTGATGCCTGCGTCCCAGCGATGCGTGTGGGCGTCGCTAATTAGTGACGCTCCCTATGCGTTGCTAATCCGGTGTGCACGTAGCGCATCGCTAATTACCGATGCCCGCCACGTTGCTGTGGTGCACACAGGCATCGCTAATTAGCGACGACATCGTGGCATCGCTAATTACTGACATGGATTTTTTGCGTCGCTAATTAATAACTAGTTAGTGACGATATTTGTGTCGCTAATTCTGATCGTCGCTAATTCATCGATAAGTTATCGCTAAATTTTTTTTCATTGCTGTTGTCACTATTTAGAATAATATTTTTTGGCATCACTAAAACCAAATATTCTTGTGGTGACTAATAAATTGTAACATCATCTCATATTCCAATTAGCCACAAATTATATAACTTAGATCATCATCATTTTTCTTAGTCTTTACACAAGTTTGTATGCATAGTTTGATGGAGATATACAAGATTTACTATTGTCAAAGACATAGTTTGATGAAAATATACAAAGTTTGCTACCATCACACTATAACAAAGATTATATATGAAAGTCTTTGCAAACCAAGCCAGCAAATATCACATAAACATGAGTTTCAAGCTTCTAATTAAATAAAACACTCTAATAACTTGAAGTTTTTACATTAACAAGATACTTCAAGCTTTCATAAACATAAAAGTCTCAAGTTTGAAGACTTCTCTCTTGGGATTATCCTACAAAATGAGAAAAAAAATAAGCACACAAGCCTAATAGGTTTTTCCACAATCACAGGCTTTTATTAAAGTTTAGGGTGGAATTTAGTAACATTTTAATCATAGAGGATAGATGCAAAAATATCTTGTTGAAATGCAATAGTTTATATTGAATGTAAAACTATGACAGTTTGTCAGTCAACCATCGATGGAGTCTACTTAGGCAATCCACTATCCTGATCTTATTTCATACCGACAAAGCTGCCACCCTCTCTTGCTCATATAGAGAGCATTCAAACTCTTCAAATGTTTAGACTCTTTGATCCAAGGATTTCAATTTTCTTTTTGCTATTCCCAATTGAAATCCATTCCCACCCAGAAATCTTTTTGCTGCCATAATTTTCAAGTTTCATGCAAGATATTGTGAAGTCTCTACAATAACAGATGATAATGCCTTCCTAAGCCAACTCAATCTATGTCCCTATATCTCAGAAGTTACTATTTCAGGAATGTTTTAACTATGTGAAATAAGGTAATGATGTTATTTCAGGTATGGTTCCTATTATTTCATTATCAATATTAGTCTTATTGATGTTTCATTCTTTGCTACCTTGAATGCTTGTCAATCTTTTTTATGATTTGTGTTTGTTATTCATGCTCAGAACAGCTTCATCAATCTGACGTAGGTAACATCCCCTCGGTTTGGCTGTTAAAAATTTGAAATTGAAATTTGATATGTGCTTATGATTCATGCATCAGATTTTGGTAAGGAATTTTTGGACTCCAGTAGCTGTGGTGCTTGGGGCTGTGATACTTTTCTTTTGGGCCAGAGTGAAGAGATGGTGATTTTACAAATAGAAAAAAGCAATTGTGATTTTTATTTGTCAATTACAAGTGTGTACATGTCGATTGAGATTGTTGTTTTCATTTGTCTATTGAATGATATTCATTTGGGTGCATGTAGTTGTGTACACGTCAAGTTATTTAGGTCTATCATAGCTAAAATTGTTTTGAACTTGTGCACTTGGGTTGTTGTTATCAGTATCTTGTTTATTTTGTAAATATTCTAGATAGTCTATACGTCATCTATTTATTTGATTGATTATTTTCATTACTATATAGTTTGGGCTGTTTGATCCGGGTTATCAGGTCCAAATCAATTGCTATATTAAAAATTGTAAGGGTAATTTGGGGTTTAACAAAAAAAAAATTAGGGGATATTTTCTCCTATCCCTTCAATCAAATACAAGGGGATAACAAGAAGTTATCTATGGATTTATCTTTTTATATTTAATATGACCAATAGGATAGCCATGAGATATCCTTAGGGATATCCCATAGAAAAACTCTATCCTATATACATATCTATGAAAAAACTCTATCATGTACACTTATCTAGAAAAATATATATATATATATATATCAAACACTAGGCTAACCTTAGGCATTTTCTCCTTTCCCTTTTTTTTTTTTTTTTTTTCCTTTCCCTTCTTCATTCCTTCACAAAGTTTCAACTGAAATTTGATGGGAGAATAACCATCCCATCACCCTCTTCTACAAGTGGCCACATAGCTTACTTTTGAATGGATTAGTATATCTATTTATATTTCCATTGTACCCTTACTTTTATTTCTTTTCCATTATAATCCCATGCTTAATTAAGTTAAACGTGGTCAAGAATTAATTAGGATGATATTAGGGCTTAACAATACAAGGAAAGATGCATTAAGGTTGATTAATATTATGCATTAAGATTACAAATATGCCCCCTTTTTAAATCTTATTCTTGATATTATGCATCAAAATTTTAAGAAAATTATTTTTCCTTCCTAACCTTATTTAAGGATTGAATTTGAATAATGAATAAGGTGATACAGGTGGAAACTTACTTTTAATCTTTTCAATAAATATGGAACTAAATACTCATCTAAAAAAGAAGCTCTTACATAAATAATGACCATTAATTTTATTTATAAATTTTTGGAATAAAAACAGTATTTTAAAATCCTAAAATTTTTCTTCAAAATCAAACTATTTGTAAAGTCCTAAATTAATATTATTTTATCTAATAAAAAATAAAAAGAGAGATGGCATTGTTATTTTTTCTTACAATATAGCATCTATTATTTCAATGATCGTTCAGTATTAAAATTTTGAAAGATTTTTGTAAGATAAATAATGGTCATTTTTTTTAGAGGTAGATAATTAATGGTTTCTTGATAGCAACCAAGAAGGTGGGATGGAAAAGGTAAATGATGTCAGTCAAGATTCTAAGAGCTGTTCAATTAATTATCAGTGTTTGTAGCGTCCACGAACCAAACGGTGGCGTGATAGATGGCTTTTAGCATTTTTCTTATTTTTATTTACACAAGAACGACCGACATGCCAAAGAGTGTTCCAATCATTGTTTGAGAGACAATATCCTGATTGATTGCAACGGCAGACCTTGTATTAATTAAAATTAAGCATAAGTATCTAACACCTAAACATAATTATATATCAAATAAAAAAATACATATTTATATATCAAGCTTATTTACTATTTATTAATTTTTATTTAAATTTTTTAATCACATAATTTTGATTCACTAACGAATTAGTATAAATAGAATCAGAGCCGATCTAAGTATATAAAAGTTAGTGAGTATAATAAAAGAACTATCCACGTAACAATAGAGTTTTGTTATGGCGCGTGTAGCTAATCTTACAGTACCAATGACTCGACTAGAGCTATCCATGGAATAATGGTACAGTACCATATATCATGAAGCTATTCTTACCGCACCAATAATTCAATTTGGGATAAATTTTAGCTAGCTTGTAATATCTGATGAGAACGTCGCATTATAAAAAAATATTATAATACCTTGAAAATAATAAAAAATTATATATAAAAAATTAAATACTCAAAAATAATTTTATATTAAATAAAAAAATATTATATGTTTATAGCTCAAATTCACATGTTACTGCTTATTAGCATTACAGAGTGCATGACCATCAAACAAAAGGAAAGCTAATGGATAACATGGACTACAAATAGCTTCAACCAATGTTACATCTAAGTTAATTCAGTCATCATATGCATAATCCTTTTGCATGCTGCTAACTTCATCCAAATTATTGTTCTCCATAAAAAGAAAATCATCCATAAAAGTTAGAATTGATTTGTAACTTTGCTGAAGTGCATGTGGAGAACCTTGAACACAAATTACATGTTTCTAACTGGTTTATTGCAGTATAAATTCCAGGGTTTATATTTATGGAGGGATCATCCAGATTACGGCAACAACAAGCTGTTGGAATTGATTGTATAAATACATTAAAACAGCATGCCAAGTTCAGCATTAAATTAAGCAGAAGGGGGGGAAAGAATGAATCAAATCACAAAGACTTCTTAATGCATGGCTTTTTATTTTTTAAAATTAAAAGAAAATTTATTGCTTAAAGAGAAGAAATATTCTATCAAGATTGCCTGCCTTGAGTTGTTGGTCTTAATAATTTTTGAGTATATTGATCAATTATGTCCTGTTGCTGATGGATGAGTCGCTTTCTTTCATATCTAGAGAGAGCGACACACTCAGGAGTAGTTCAAGGCAGGGAAATTAAACTCCAATCATTGCAATGGAGAACCAAAATGCTATGCATGCTGCTGGGTAACATGAATTTTAAATTTTTCAGAGGATTGCATGAACTGAATGTGTTAATGAATGAACATAACATTATAAGTTATAACCTCATTGGATGATAGCAATTACATTATGATGGTTTACAGTGGCAAATTATGCAAAAGATGAATCTTTTTGCACCTAGTAAACCGATCGTTATCTATTATGATACATTTTCCAAGATAATGCCAGCCAACAAGTTGGCCATTTGAAATAAACTCTACTTGGAGCTGCAGTATAACTTCGCTTTTCTGAATGTCAACGGCAAGATCCATCAACCGGGCCCTTTCTCCTTCCACCGTCTTCCATCCAGCGTTCCCCACTTCCCCTTTTTCTCCTAACTCTTCGGCCACGTCCACTCTGCCGTGACCACTCATTGATATTGGTATGTTCTAGTTGATTAATTAGATCAGACTAGCTGAAAGGAAGAGATAAAAAGTGGCTTTTCTTCATGCCTTATCTCATGGTTGTTGAGTCTGCTATATATGACTGATATTGTCCAACAGTTAAATAGCCAAGAGATTAAATTAATGTCATCATGTGCACCAAGGTATTCTTTCACTAATTACTTCTAAAATCCAATGAGATGTTAAAACTAATGCTTTCTATAAGAAATACTTCATTTAACATGTAATACAAACTGTTGGGCCATATCTCATGCCTAACAGTGTGTCACAATGCCTAGACACCAAAATATGGAACTAATTAAGTTAAGCTGTAATCAACAAACTCCATTCTTTCCCTCTATTCACAGCTGGTAATTAACAAAGATGAGTTGGTTTCTAAGCCTTTCTTAGTTCTGGCAGCAATTGGAAAACTAAAATGACAAATTAATTGTAATTCATCTACTGGAATCATCTAGTCCTGAAAACTACATCACTGACTCAGATGTGCAAAGATTAGCATAAAAGAGGATCTAACAGTTTAGACCTCCCTAGAACCTAACTATGCCTTTTCAGGGTACCATAGGGTAGAAGAAGACCATAATAGAATCTTCACAGGTTTATGTTATGAAAAAATTGGTCAATGATTTCTACACAAGCACAAGGTGGTACTAGTGGCACAAATTTGCGTGGTCCAGCAAGGCTGGCATATAAGATTTCCATGAGGTCCTTTTCCACTTCATTTTCTGGAAATAATTTCATGGGGAATGGTTGAAATTTGTTTTTTGTTTTGTTTTTTTTTTTCTTTACAATCTATTTTGAATAGTGGAAATTTTCTTTCAACTTGCTGCCAAAATTGGCCTTAAATAAACATTAACAGTCTGAACATAGGAATACTATCCACCATAATAACTCCAAAATTTGATTTCATTAATTTCTCTTTCTTTTCAAGACAAACTTTTGAGCTTTTGCAAATTGCATGACCATAATAATAAAGTTTAATAGATAAATGCCAAGTGTGGACTGAATGACTGGGCTTGTGAGGTACATCAATGACATCCATCAGCCATAAATAGGACTGATAAGGGTGCTTCCAAGTACTCTTATAATTGTCATCTTTCGATTTCCCTTTAGCGCTTTCGAAAGCATTGTACATTGGGAGTTTGAAAGCACTGCACCAAGGCTGATACCAATAATAAAGCAAGATTTTATAAATTGAAATGACTTTGTTTACTTAGTTATAGAGTATATCGTCAAAGAGCCCTTGATTCTATCAGTTATTTCCATCGACAAAAAACTACTCCAGCTCTCGCTCTCTCCTGTCTCAATAACCGACGGGCCTTCTCTCCTCCCCTTGTTGCAAGCCTTCATTCTAGGTCCAGCCATACGAAAGGATGGGTAGGTGACTGCGATTCCAAATTTGATGTCCCTAATCGAGATTAGGAAATAATAATGTAATGCTTTATGTTCATCTATCGATTCAATTAACTTTACTAGCGGATCAAAATTGATGGGGCCAGTTGATCCCAGAAAAAATAAAATTTTTTGGACGGCCCTAAAGGCCAACGGCTCCAAAACCGACGGCCCCAAAGGCCGACACCTGGCACCTCCAAGGCCGGCACCTCCAAGACCGACGGCCCCAAAGGCCGACACCCGACGCCCGACGGCCCCAGAGGCCGACACCTCCAAGGCACCCAAGACCGTCGGCCCCAAAAGCCGACACCTCCAAGACCAGCACCTCCAAGGCCGGCACCTCGAAGACCGTCAGCCCCAAAGGCCGACACCCAACACCCGACGGCCCAAAGGCCGGCACCTCGAAGACCGACGGCCTCAAAGGCCGACACCCGACGACCGACGGCCCCAAAGGCCGACACTCGATACCCGACGGCTCCAAGACCGACAACCCCAAAGGCCGACACTCGACCCCGACGGCCCCAAAGGCCGACACCTCCAAAGTCCAAGACAGTCGGCCCCAAAGGCCGACACCTCCAAGGCCGGCACCTCCAAGACCGACGGCCCCAAAGGCCGACACCCGATGCCCGACGGCCCCAAAGGCCGACACCTCCAAGGCGTCCAAGACCGTCGGCCCCAAAGGCCGACACCTCCAAGACCGGCACCTCCAAGGCCGGCACCTCGAAGACCGTCAGCCCCAAAGGCCGACACCCGATACCTCCCAGGCGGCCCCGACATCTTCCTAGCCGGCCCTCTACGTCTCCAAGCCAGGCGGCCCTGGTGCTTCCCAGCCGGCCCCTCCAAGCTAGGCGGCCCGGCACCTCCCAAGCGGCCAGGGCATCTCCTAGCCGGCCCTCTACGTCTCCAAGCGAGTCGGCCCCGGTACTTCCCAGCCGGCCCCGACACTTTGCAGACGGTCTCGGCATCTTCCTAGCCGGCCTCTACGTCTCCAAGCGAGTCGCCCCCGGCACTTCCCAAGCGGCCCGGCACTTCCCAGCCGGCCCCAGCATGTCCAAGCTAGGCGGCCCGACACTTCTCAACCGGCCCCAGCGTGTCCAAGCTAGGCGGCCCGGCACCTCCCAGGCAGCCCCGACCTAGCCGACCTCTACTTCTCCAAGCGAGTCGGCCCGGTACTTCCCAGCCGGCCCCGACACTTCGCAGACGGCCCTGGCATCTTCCTAGCCGGCCTCTACGTCTCCAAGCGAGCCGCCCCCGGCACTTCCCAGGCGGCCCCGGCACTTCCCAGCCGGCCCCGACATGTCCAAGCTAGGTGGCCCGATACTTTCCAGCCGGCCCCAGCGTGTCCAAGCTAGGCGGCCCGGCACCTCCCAGGCGGCCTCGACATCTCCTAGCCGGCCTCTACTTCTCCAAGCGAGTCGGCCCCGGCGTCTCCAGTCCCGCCGAGTCGGCCAAGGCCATCCCCAGCCGGCCCGACTCGGCCCCGGCGTCTCCAGTCCCGCCGAGTCGGCCAAGGCATCCCAGGCGGCCCGACTCGGCCCCGGCGTCTCCAGTCCCGCCGAGTCGGCCAAGGCCATCCCAGGCCGGCCCGACTCGGCCCCGGCGTCTCCAGTCCCGCCGAGTCGGCCAAGGCCATCCCGGCCGGCCCGACTCGGCCCCGGCGTCTCCAAGTCCGTCGATTCGGCCCCCCGGCATTGCCTGCCAGCGGGATGGGCCCCAGCCATCTCGGGTCGACCCGGCTCGGCCCTGATAAGACGGGATTTCCCAGTTCCGCCAGATCAGCCCCAGCGGTTCAAGAAACCGCCTCTCTGACGCGCGCCGCCCGACAGCGCCAGACAGCCCGACAGAGACACCGGCTGATGGGACCTAACCAGCCCAGATTCACGCAAGGGCTCAGCAGACATTCTGACTCACGCAATCCCACGTGATCATGCCAGGTCAACCCCTATAAAAAGGTGAATCCACTCAGTAAACAGGTATGCGCGATAACCCCAAAATCGCCATCTAACTCTCAAAGGAATTCCTCCTCCTGAGACCTCTTTTCACACAAAAAGGGCTCACTCGAGCCCTTCTTCAGCTGTGACCTCAGTCACTAACTTGGGCGTCGGAGGGTCCCACCGGAGAACCCCTCCGGTCTTGGGACTTCTTTGCAGGCAACCCGGTGAAGCGAGGATTCGAGAAGCACCTCCGTTCCCGACGTCCAGGAGAGGTGATTGAGCGTCATCAGATTGGCGCGCCAGGAAGGGGGGCATAAGAAAAAGTAGCGGTCCCTGAGCTACATCTTTCCCCCCTCTTCTTCCAGAAGCCATGGTGGTGACACGAGCTCAGGACGCCTCCGTCAGCTGTCCAGCGGGGCTTCCCCCGCCAACTAGGCAGCAGGAGGCCAATCCCCCTGCTACCGACCCTCCGGTTCACCTGCCCGCCGCCGGACGCTGTCCAAACAGCGGAGCAGCTGGCAACCCTCTCCCAGCAAGTCCAGAATCTCACCGCCATGGTCCACGGGCTCCAGCAAGACAGTCCGTGGCCACCCAGCACCAGACTGCTCCCCCGCCAGTCAGCAGTCGGCGAGGGGAGGTTCTCCTCGGCGGAGGCCGGTCGGCGAGAGACCGGCCGACATCAAGTTTCCCCTAGGAAGCCTCGACGCGAGCCCTCCAAGCGGCCACGGTCCCCTGACCACGGCCCCAACAAATTTCCTCCCAAGCCACATCATCACGAGGAACCCAGGCGGAAGTCCCGACTTCCGTCTCCATCTCCTTCTGCCTCTTCTTCTTCTTCTTCCTCCGAGCCATCTCGGAGGGCCCCGACGATCAGCCGCCAGGCGGAGGAACGCCTGGAGGAGTACAACAGGCCTCGACGAGCTCGCCAAGAAGATCAACCATCAGCCGGAGGAAGAGTTCGACACTCGTCCTCCTTACACCGCCGCATACTGGAGGAACCGGTTCCCTCCAGGTTCCGCTTCCCCCAGGTGGACCCGTACGATGGTACGACCGATCCTCTCGATCATCTCGAGAGTTACAAAGCAATGATGCAAGTCCAGGGCGCTTCAGACGCCCTTCTCTGCAAAGCCTTCCCCGCCACTCTGCGGAAGGCCGCCCGTGCATGGCACTCACGCCTGCCCCCTCACAGCATCGACTCCTTCCGGGAGCTGGAGAGGGCTTTTGGCCCACTTCGATGCCTGCCGCGGATCCCAAGGGTGGCAGACAGCCTCTTCTCCGTCCGCCAGAAGGAAGGAGAGTCGCTGCGGGACTTGTGTCCCGATTCAAAACCGCCGCCCTCGAGGTCTACCATCTCGACGATGCGGTGGCCACCCTGGCGCTGAAGCGGGGACTCCTTCCGTCCCGCTTCACCTTCTCCTGGATAAGAAGCCCCCGAGCTCTTACTCCGACCTCCTCCTCCGGGCCCAGAAGTACATCCGGCGGATGAAGCCGACTTCACCCGCCGGGAATCTTCAAGAAACTTCAACGGGCCCCCTCGACACGGCGAGCTGACCCGCCTCACCGTCCGACAACAGGCGCGGAGCCCCGTCCCCGACGAGAGTAAGCTCACTCCTCTCCTTGCCCCTCGATCCCACATCTGATGGAGATCGAGGGCGAGCCTTACCTCCAACGTCCTCCTCCCATGAAGAAAGGTGCACCCCGCGACGAGCCTACTGTCGATTCCACCGGGATTACGGCCATGACACCGACAGCTGCTACAGCTTGAAGCGGGCCATCGAGGAGCTCATCCAGCGGGGCTACCTCGGCAAGTATGTCCAGAAGATGCAACAGCCGCTGCCGGCCATCATGGGGCCTCCACCAGCTCAAGCCACCGTCGACAACACTCCCACGGAGCAGACGATCGGGATGGTGTCCTGGGGATCAGCTTCTGCACCTAAATGGCCGAGGTACCGAGGGGGGCAAGCTGTCCCCCAACTGAGAAGGTCCCTACCGCATCACCGAAACACTTCACGGGGGGCATACAAACTAGAAGAGCTTGACGGGAACCCATTCCACGTACCTGGAATGCGGACAACCTCCGCCATATTACAATGATGTACTCCCAGAAGCATGAATAATAAAGAGGCCCCTTCTGACGCCACAGGTTCTCCCTTGCGCCAAGTCTCTCAAAAGGAGCTCACCGGCATCGCGGCCCACGGGACACCACTCGGCCCCGGCACGCGGTGCCCCCGAGTCGGTTAAGACCCTAAAGGCTCCGTACCCGGCTGAGTCGCCCTTGGCGGCACACAAACCCCCAAGCTGGTTCAAAAGGAGCTCACTGGCATCGCGGCCCATGGGACACCACTCGGCCCCGGCACGGCGGTGCCCCCGAGTCGGTTAAGACCCTAAAGCTCCGTACCCGGCTGAGTCGCCCTCAGGCGGCACACAAACCCCCTGGTTCAAAAGGAGCTCACGGCATCGCGGCCCACGGGACACCACTCGGCCCCGGCACGCGGTGCCCCCGAGTCGGTTAAGACCCTAAAGCTCCGTACCCGGCTGAGTCGCCCTTGGGCGGCACACAAACCCCTGAGTGGTTCAAAAGGAGCTCACTGGCATCGCGGCTAATGGGACACCACTCGGCCCCGGCACGGCGGTGCCCCCGAGTCGGTTAAGACCCTAAAGCTCCGTACCCGCTGAGTCGCCCTTGGGCGGCACACAAACCCCCAAGTGGTTCAAAAGGAGCTCACTGGCATCGCGGCTAACGGGACACCACTCGGCCCCGGCACGGCGGTGCCCCCGAGTCGGTTAAGACCCTAAGGCTCCGTACCCGGCTGAGTCGCCCTTCGGCACACAAACCCCCAAGTGGTTCAAAAGGAGCTCACTGGCATCGCGGCTAACGGGACACCACTCGGCCCCGGCACGGCGGTGCCCCCGAGTCGGTTAAGACCCTAAAGCTCCGTACCCGGCTGAGTCGCCCTTGGGCGGCACACAAACCCCCAGTGGTTCAAAAGGAGCTCACTGGCATCGCGGCCCAACGGGACACCACTCGGCCCCGGCACGGCGGTGCCCCCGAGTCGGTTAAGACCCTAAAGCTCCGTACCCGGCTGAGTCGCCCTTGGGCGGCACACAAACCCCCAGTGGTTCAAAAGGAGCTCACTGGCATCGCGGCTAACGGGACACCACTCGGCCCCGGCACGGCGGTGCCCCCGAGTCGGTTAAGACCCTAAAGGCTCCGTACCCGGCTGAGTCGCCCTTGGGCGGCACACAAACCCCCAGCTGGTTCAAAAGGAGCTCACTGGCATCGCGGCCCACGGGACACCACTCGGCCCCGGCACGGCGGTGCCCCCGAGTCGGTTAAGACCCTAAAGGCTCCGTACCCGGCTGAGTCGCCACTTGGGCGGCACACAAACCCCCAGGGTTCAAAAGGAGCTCACTGGCATCGCGGCCCACGGGACACCACTCGGCCCCGGCACGGCGGTGCCCCCGAGTGGTTAAGACCCTAAAGGCTCCGTACCCGGCTGAGTCGCCACTTGGGCGGCACACAAACCCCCAGGTGGTTCAAAAGGAGCTCACTGGCATCGCGGCCACGGGACACCACTCGGCCCCGGCACGCGGTGCCCCCGAGTTGGTTAAGACCCTAAAGGCTCCGTACCCGGCTGAGTCGCCCCTCGCAGCGGTTCCACACCCCCGAGGCGGTTCAAAAGGAACCTGACGCTCTCAGCTCTCAGGTCACCCTCCGGGGTTCAAAAGACTTCCAGACTCCGCGTTGGGAGAGGATTACTAGCCGCCCTCAGCTAGCCAAAGAAGGCACGCAGACGTCCATCCAAGGCAGCGCAAGATGCCAAGGTAAAAGTTCTACACTCCTTTCGCTTAGCCGATGCGGGGCACGCAAGCTCAAGGAGTGTGGGGGGCATTTGATGGGGCCAGTTGACCCCATGAAAAATAAAATTTTTTGGACGGCCCTAAAGGTCGACGGCTCCAAGATCGATGGCCCCAAAGGCCGACACCCGACGCCCGACGGCCCCAAAGGCCGACACCTCCAAGGCATCCAAGATCGTCGGCCCCAAAGGCTGACACCTCCAAGACCGGCACCTCCAAGGTCGGTACCTCGAAGACCGTTAGCCCCAAAGGCCGACACCCGACGGCCCCAAAGGTCGGCACCTCGAAGACCGATGGCCCCAAAGGCCGACACCCGACGACCGATGGCCCCAAAGGCCGACACCCGACACCCGACGGCTCCAAGACCGACGGCCCCAAAGGCCGACACCTCCAAGGCATCCAAGACAGTCGGCCCCAAAGGCCGACACCTCCAAGGCCGGCATCTCCAAGACCGATGGCCCCAAAGGCCGACACCCGACGCCCGACGGCCCCAAAGGCCGACACCTCCAAGGTGTCCAAGACCGTCGGCCCCAAAGGCCGACACCTCCAAGACCGGCACCTCCAAGGCCGGCACCTCGAAGACCGTCAGCCCCAAAGGCCGACACCCGACACCTCCCAGGCGGCCCCGACATCTTCCTAGCCGGCCCTCTACGTCTCCAAGCCAGGCGGCCCCGGCGCTTCCTAGCCGGCCCCGGCATGTCCAAACTAGGCGGCCCGGCACCTCCCAGGCGGCCAGGGCATCTCCTAGCCGGCCCTCTACGTCTCCAAGCGAGTAGGCCCCGGTACTTCCCAGTCGGCCCCGACACTTTGTAGACGGCCCTGGCATCTTCCTAGCCAGCCTCTATGTCTCCAAGCGAGTCGCCCCCAGCACTTCCCAGGCGGCCCCGGCACTTCCCAGCCGGCCCCGGCATGTCCAAGCTAGGCGGCCCGGCACTTCCCAGCCGGCCCCAGCGTGTCCAAACTAGGCAGTCCGGCACCTCCCAGGCAGCCCCGGCATCTCCTAGCCGGCCTCTACTTCTCCAAGCGAGTCGGCCCCGATACTTCCCAGCTGGCCCCGATACTTTGCAGACGGCCCCGGCATCTTCCTAGCCGGCCTCTACGTCTCCAAGCGAGTCACCCCCGGCACTTCCCAGGTGGCCCCGGCACTTCCCTGCCAGCCCCGGCATGTCCAAGTTAGGCGGCCCGATACTTCCCAGCCGGCCCCAGCATGTCCAAGCTAGGCGGTCCGGCACCTCCCAGGCAGCCCCGACATCTCTTGGCCGGCCTCTACTTCTCCAAGCGAGTCGGCCCCGATGTCTTCAGTCCCGCCGAGTCGGCCAAGGCCATCCCCGGCCAGCCCGACACGGCCCGGCGTCTCCAGTCCCACCGAGTCGGCCAAGGCCATCCCAGGCCGGCCCGACTCGGCCCCGGCGTCTCCAGTCCCATCGAGTCGACCAAGGCCATCCCAGGCCGGCCCGACTTGGCCCCGGCGTCTCCAAATCCATCGATTCGGCCCCACCCTGGTACTGCCTTGCCAGCGGGATGGGCCCCAGCCATCTCGGGTCAACCCGGCTCAGCCCTGATAAGACGGGATTTCTCAGTTCCCGCCAGATCAGCCCTAGCGGTTCAAGAAACTGGCTCTCTGACGCCCGCCGCCCGACAGCGCCAGACACGTGCCGCCGACAGCGCCAGACACGCGCCGCCAGACAGCGTCAACGCGTGCCGCCCGACAGCCCCGCCGGCTGATGGGGCTAGCCCACTAACCAGCCCAGATTCATGCAAGGGCTCAGCAGATATTCTGACTCCACGCAATCCCACGTGATAATGCCAGGATCAACCCCTATAAAAAGGTGAATCCACCCAGTAAACAGGTACGCGCGATAACCCCCAAAATCGCCATCTCAACTCTCAAAGGAATTCCTCCTCCCTGAGATCCCTCTTTTCATACAAAACAGGGCTCACTCGAGCCCTTCTTCAGCTGTGACCTCAGTCACTAACTTGGCTGTCGGAGGGTCCCACCGGAGACCCCCTCCGGTCCGGGTCTTCTTTGCAGGCAACCCGACGAAGCGAGGATTTGAGAAGCATCTCCGTTCCCGACGTCCAGGAGAGGTGATTGAGCGTTATCAAATATCATATGGCACAATAAATGAACTTGAGTTATAAGCAAATAGCACTTTCTTTTCATTCAAATCGATAGTTGATGTTGCAAAGATGGCTTCTTTTTCTCATGCCTATCAACTTCCGCACAGTCGAATCGGTTATGATACCATTTGTAACCCCTAATTAAGTCCACCTATTGATCCAATTAACCATGTGGCCCAAAGTTCGAGTAAAAGTTAATGGATAGTAAGCGAATTTGAGTTATAAACGTATAACATTTTTTTTTATCCAATGTGAAACTAAATTTGAAATATCATAAATAATAATAATAAAAAATTGCCTTGTAGTATATAGAGGCTTACCATAAAACCATAGTGCATATGCTCTTCTTTTAGGCTTTTCTTCCATCAAGATCAAAATGATACTTGATCGACCCCTTTTTTTGCTTTTCTCTTCCATTAACGTTGTATTAATTTTTAAGGCTAACACAATTCAAGGGGTTAATACGGGTACCGTGATGAGATGCAAGCCTTTCTATAAATTTAGTAGATTCATCAAATTGTGATCATTTAAACTTTCTTTATTTTTAATTTATTTTCTTTATTGTTCATTGATATATATGTTAGAAATTAGATTGTTTATTGTCTCATCATCCTATAACATGAGATGTTCTTGTGAGTGTGAAGTTTGAGTCATGATGGTACAAAAGCATTGTTGGGATGCCAACTATGAGAAACACTGATTAACGTGACATATGCTTCGTAAGGGCCTGAGCTAGACGAGAAAAAGATTGTAGATGATGTGAGGTATCCAATGACATTTAACCTATATATTATATTAAATAACTATTTATATATCTAATATAGGTTCTATTTTGTTTAGCATATATCTCATCAAATTGATTATATACTCTATTAGATATGAAGGTAGTGCTTCTTGAGAGTTGACTCAAGTAAGACTTTTTTTTTTTCATAGTTATATTGAACAATGAATATAAATGTTTTTATTTTATAAACCAACAAGGGATATATATTTTATTCACATTAAGAATTTTTTTATGGCAGTCACTAGGACTACATTTATTTATAGATGTTATTTAGAATATTTAACACTAGAAATTTACAGATTATTTTAATTAAAAAATTTAAGTTTTACAATATTTTAGTTTTGTGGACATAAATGAAGTATTAGAAAATATGTGTTGAATATAAATTATATGCTTTATAGTATACCTACATAGATTAATGGAAAATAGTAGATAATTTGTACATATATAACGATTGCATTGAGTACATGTTTCTGAGCAATTTTAAGTACTTGATAAAAAACTCCATTGTGATGGTTTTAAACGCCACCAAGAGCATTACATTGTCGATATTTTTAAATACCATAAAAATAGTTAATATTTAAATTGGTGGTAATAGATTACTTTCAAGCATCATTGAGAAATATATTGACAATTAAAAATGCTGAAAATACTTATCAAAGCACTAAAATTCTTTTTTTAATACCACAAAAAATAATATTTGAATAAGATGATTTCTTGTTTTTTAAGAACATATACTGGGAAATGCGCTACGACAACATTTGACAAATATGAAAAAATCTATTTAAATGGTTTCAAAGGAACTAAATCCCGATATATCACAAATATTAATTCAATGGTTAACACTTATCCGGCATTTAAAAAAAATATACCAGGTTTAATTTTTCTAGAATTTGTTGACTGGGATGTATATATATATATATATATGCTTTCTTTTGGCGTTCTTGTTTCATCTATCAACAAGGTGCATGGCTTGCCACCGTTTTGTTTTTTAGTTTTTCAGGAAAAAAAATCTTTTATCATTAATCGTAGCTGACCAAGTAAAACGTTCATGCCTCTAAAATTTCATATCATTTATTCTATTCAAAATGCTCGAAAGAAGACGTTAATTAAATCCCTTAATTTCCATCCTGATCTTTCCTCTTCGGTTGTGCAAGCCAGTCGTTGTTTGCATGAGGCCGCTCAAGCTATGGTTGGTAATCTTTTAGAATATCACACTTGACTTGGAACAAGAGGACCCAAGTAACGTTGAAACCTTCTCTTATATTAGGACCACCACAAACACACTCCCAGGCCAACCCTCCCCACCAAGAGCCAACCATCACCAGTTGCTTGTTACGGAAGGGAAATAGTACCTACAAGGTATTTAGAGGGCATGACAGCGACCATTGAGCTCGACAAAGCCAATAATATATCGGCAGGCACCCAAGCAGTGGTTCCCCTCCTGCTGGCTCACAAGGCCCTGCTTGCAATGGATGGCTCGCATGCTAATTCCATCCGGAAAACGCTTTGTGCATCGGCCTGCGCGCGCGCATTGGCCATTCCATCCATCTCGCTCGCTCGCTTGGGGGACAGATGGATCATTAGCGAAAAGAGTTAGCCCCACGTCTTTTTAAGTTTTAATCCCCCACCTAGCTTGGTCACAAGGCACAATAGATTAACATACTTTGTTTTTTTGTGTATATAATATCCTAACAGATCATCGGCCAGGGAAGTTAGAGAGAGAGAGAGAGAGAGAGAGAGAGAGAGAGGAGGAGGCATGAAACTTTGAGGTGTTTGTATATTAATTGGTGGGGAGAGGGAGACAGGGAGGACCGAAAAGACCAAGTGGGGAGGTGGGGTGAGAGAGCTCAAGAGGGGTCATGCAGCTGTCATTCGATATCCAAACCCCTCATACAGCGAGGAAACCCTTTGCAACTGTCGGATCCCCATCCCAACCTTGCTAGATTCCTCAATTCACCCCCTCTCTCTCTCCCTCTTTCTCTCTTCCTCTCTTGTTCTCTCCCACAAGCCCTTGAGGCCAGGTCATGGAAGGTGGAGAGGCCACCAAAGAAGAGGAAGAGAAGAACACCCCCAAGAAGAGAAGAAAGATCACAAGGCTCACAAACTAGCTAGCTAGCTCTTCCTGTGTCCGTCCGTCCTTCCTTTGAGAGAGAGAGAGAGAGAGAGAGAGCGAGTAGATATTATTATTGGTATTGATGGCTTCTTCTAGTCCGTCTAGTTATAGATCGAGGTTTGGGGATACAACCTTGACCAAGGTCTTCGTGGGGGGTTTGGCATGGGAGACGCCAACCGAAGAGCTGCGGCGATACTTCGAGCAGTTTGGCGAGATCCTTGAGGCTGTCATCATAGCCGACAAGAACACCGGGCGATCCAAAGGCTATGGCTTTGTGAGCTCTCTCTCTCTCTCTCTCTCTCTCTACACCAACCTACCCCCCAATCCACTAATTAGATCATGATCTATCGACGCTATTGGCCGGAACTTTTCTTTCTTGTAAAATAGTCTACAAGTTGATGCATCGTTTTTGCCCATATTTTTCTCTTTTCCATGGTTGAAGAGAACAAAAACTATGGAGTTCCCTCCATCTCCCCTTGGGATCTCCAATATTGTCCAACATATTTTGTCAACGATTATGCTCTCTCTCTCTCTCTCTCTCTCACAACCTTTGTGCTAACATGATTATCCTGGCAGGTGTGATTTAAGTCTCATTTTTTGTACCCTTCTTTCTTTGAAAGAAAACATCGATCTCTATGGATATCATTATGTTCTTAGAGTGAGTGAGAAAAATATTTGTTCTCAGGAGTGAAACTTGGGGTGATGTCTCCAGATGGTGGAGGAGGCAAGGAAAAGGGAGGAAGCGATAAATGATTTTTTCATCTTGTTCATGAGGTGGTTGTTTTTGGAGTGTGTATCCATTTTGTGTGGTTTTTGCTAACATTGGAGGAGGGGTTTTAATGGCTATGGGCAGGTGACGTTTCGTGACGCAGACTCAGCCAGACGGTCCGTGGCGGATCCCAACCCTTTCATCGACGGCCGGCGAGCCAACTGCAACATTGCTTCCATGGGCCGGCCTCGCCCCTCTCCCCCTCGAGGTAATCAGCCATCATATATTTATATACACGAACACACACACACACCATAAATCTATTTTGTAATACTAGTATGCCCAGTGCACTACATGCGGTGCAGAATCGTATGCATCATGCCCAGTGATGTTCTCACGCATAAAAAATTTAGCAAAAAATAATTTTTTTTTTAGAGCGAAGCCCATCGTGTGCTTGATCTTTGGCGCGCGCACAAAAAAATCATCATATGCTTTCTGCACCGCACGCGATGCACAAAACATGTTCATACGATATAACATGACATGATGTTGAATTGTTTTAGAAAAAAAATTTTATGCATCGATCTTCGATGCACAAAGCATACATAGGGACGATAGCATAGGAGCACGACTAATCGCGCTTTGTGTACAAAGTCTTTTCCTTGTTCTAGTCTTCTGATCCCTTGTGGGGCCCAACAGCAACCTAATAGTTGGTTTGCCAGCCCACAGGATCAAGACCCACTGCAGTGGGCTGAGCCGGCGAGGCATTACAGTCAGGACTCATTTGAGCTTGAGCCGAGCCAGGGTCGCTGTGGACTAGATGTAGATGTTGATCATGCGATTATAATGCCGACATAAATAATGCCATCATTTTTTTTCAGTTAACCTTTTCTTTAGCCGGCTAACGATGATTATCATAATGAGGTTAACTTATACAGCGTGATAAGGTTATCTATTTAACAAAAACTATCTGGAAGTCACCTTTTTAGGCCAAAGAAGGTATTATTATTATACTTATCAAATAAGATATCCGTGGAAGTTTATGGTTTTAAAAATACTTGATGACAATCATTTGCTTAATTTATTGATGCTAGGCCATTATTTGCTGTCAATGCATGGATTAATTACATCCTTCATGCTTAAGTAAGCCCCAATTTCGTGTGAACTGAGCTAAGTCAAACCCACACGAATCGGCCATAGAGAGAGAATATAATAAGCCAAGCTTGAGCCGGCCTCGGTTGAGCTAAAGGCTTGCTCAAGATCCAATAGCTGACAAATGATGATAGATTGCAGCACTAATCAAATTTTTCCTCTTTTTTTTTTTTGTTTAATTGGATGTGGGTCTTTACGTGTGTATTGTTTATTAGATCTCGTTTTAGTGGGTCTTTTTAATTTATGGGATTTTGTTATGCAGGGAGGAATCAAGTTGGGAGCATTTATCAGGGTTCATCTCAGGCTGTGGGCCCATCATATGGCAGAGTGCCAGCCCAAATGCCCCCCGCTCCTTCAGTCTTGTACCCTACTCCTTTTGGGTGAGTACCACTCACTTCGGCTTTCTGTTCTCTACTTCAAAGGATGGGACCCATCCATGGTTGTGTATGGGAACACAGGGAGAGCCCATTAAATGGATTGCTGGGAGCTATGCCACAGCATTCAACCCAATGGTCCCCCTCTCCACATCTCCATCATGGACATGGAGGGACCAAATGAATGGCTCCTGCTATGTTCCAATGTGGTTGCTTGCCTCGATCGCATGTATTCAATGCCTGTCATGCATCCAAGAGGACCACATTGGCATATGACTGAACCTAATCTGATGCATCCAGGATGTTCATCTTCTTTCGGGCTCATCGATCGGTCTGGGCCAGAACAACAGGCTTGCTGGCCCTTTCATTTTTGCAACTTAATGAAATCTTGGAGGCAACTTTGTGTACCACCTTTGGTGCACGAAGCTACACACCGGGGCGCGGCATTGGCCGCGCGCCCGTGCGGGCGCGCGTGCCACGGCCCAGTGGGCCTCGCACGCGCATGCGCACGGGCGCGCGGCCAATGCCGCGCCCCGGTGCGTGCTTCCTGCATCGGAAGCGGTGCAGAAAGAGTTTTTCTGAAATCTTATGTGGAGCATCCACTGGGTCCCATTGTAGATGCATTCATGTCCTTGATCACAAATTAAAGGTCTCTGTTGGTGGTCCAATTGATTGGAATGGGTCCATTCATTTGGGTCCATGCAGGCCTAGAGCTGACTTCCATGCTTGCATCTGTTCTTTATTTATGCATCTTTTTTTTATGGGTTGATTATGTCTGCTTTGCAGGTATCTGACCTACCCAACTGATTACGCTTACCAACAAGTTAGTGCTTTTTTTGCTTACTTGAAAAACTATTGTTTATATATAGCCAATGCTGCCTTTTTTGGTCCAAATTTGACTCTCATATTCTTATCAGCAGTGATAAATTAATGAACAACCTACATCCATACCTGCCCTAAAAAGGCCCTGGCCATCCAAAATTCATCCTAATTGCTTACATAGTTCCTAAGCTAGTCCTCATATTAAAGTTTCATGAGCTATCTAGAAGAGTTGTTTATCAAATTAATATTTTTTTTTAAAAAAATTATCATCATATTTATCATGAAGTTATGGCATGACCTTAATTGTTAATTTGATAAAATTTTCTCTTTCTATGTAATCAATTAATTTGATCATGATATATAGTGAACTAATCATTCTTCTTTTTTTTTTTTTAACATCCATACTGCCTTTGTATTTTCAAGGTGGCAAAAGTTTATTAATTATTAGTATGGCACACATTTGCATGGCAGCTTTTTGAATCACAATAGTTGATTTATAATAACAGATAGATATTAAGTATTAATTGCTTAGATAACAAAATCTTCATCAATAAGCAAGTTGATATGTTGAAAGAGATCAAAGAGTAAATATTCATGGAAGTCAATATTTGGATTAAAGGTGTCACTTTTTATTTATACATTTTTATATGTAAATTTTGATTATCTTGTTTGGTATGGATTGTTCTTTATAAAATGTGTGTGCAGGCCATGTACAACCCTCAAATGACACCACATTACTATAATCAGTTTACGGTTCTTCATCATCTGGTCCACCATATCATTATCCTCATATGGGGTACAATATGACAACTCCAAGGGCAAGTTTTTCAACAACACCACAAAATCTTCATCCACCGTATGCGCAATATCCTATGGTCCACGTTGAGGGTTCTACCTCTCCTTCATCCTCGCAGCCTTATATCTTTCAACTCCAATCCCCTCCACATGTTAGGCGACCTCCAAACATGATAGGTAACTTCCTCTCTCTCTCTCTCTCTATATATATATACACTCATTATGTATGACAATAATTATTGTATATTTTAATATTTTCACTCAAGACTTTTCTTGTCCTTATAAATTATTAATGAGGGTAAGATGGTATAGATGTCAAAGAATTTACTTAGATTGGCTTAAATCTAGTTGCTAGAAGCCATGCTTAGGGTTGAATTTTGGCTAGAGGGTGAAAAGTTGTTGGCCCAAGGCAACCCAAGGAGGGAGAGGTGTTGAATTGGGTTTAAAAATAAATTAAAAATAAAGTGCTTAAGAATATGTATAACAATTTAGAACTAAACATACTTAAAGCTAAGGAAGTGGTACAATATAATAATTAGTAATTATGATTGCAAAAAAGTAAATATATAAGAAAGCAAATGAAGCATAAGAATTTTAAATTCAACACCCCTCATATACTATCTAAGACATTTTTTTGGGATTTTCACTAAATCAATCTTCTTTAAACCAGGTAAAGATTAAATCCTTGTATCTTTTTTATTGGACTTAGGAGGAATTATTAAAATTTTTTTCTTGAGTTAATGATAAACCCACTCTCTCCTTTTCATGAATGAAGGAGAAACTCTGTACTGTCTTCTATAAGAGAACAAAAAAATACTTTCTCAAAGAAAGTAGATATGCAAATAAAGCTTTAAACATGGATTAAGAGAGGATTTGTAATTAAGGCTCAAGATCACTATTTCTACAAAGTTTCTTAATAATTTTTCACTTAATTCAACGCTTAATCCTTGTTAAAACAAGTGCTAGAGGTCCCAACTTATAAAACTTCAAAAAAACTAGTTGTTGGAGTATCAAAGCAGTTCCAAGGGTCATTAGAAATCCAACTATTGAGGCCCATGGTTGATTGACAATTCGTCTTGGCCAAACAATATATTTTGGCATGTGGTCTCCATTGATCGGTACTGTAGCAATTGTTAATCAACACTATAATAGTATTATAGTTGTGGTTAACCAATTATTGTAGCATGTTATTATAGTAATAGATATAAATTTTGTAATTCTTTTTCATATTATTTTTAATTCAAAACTAAATCTAAATGACTTTAATAATTCTTGAGCCTTATGTAATCATTTTTCTACTAAGTTTTAATAATTATTCTTAATAACATAAAATTTACAAATAGAAAGCTTTCTTTTGAATATTCTTATGTTGATTGATATTTGATTTTTTTCTCTTTTTTTTTTTTCTGACTTAGACTTTTTGCATACCATTTGAATTTCTTGTGAATCAAGTGTGCACTAGATGAAATTTTACTCATGATCTAATGCAAATCAACTATCGTGCTTGTCTATCATTATAGACTTAACCATCGTAATGGTTTTCAATCAATATCTTGTTATCATTAAAAATATATTATTGAATCTTTAGATTCAACAAAAGTTTCATTGATTCTAAATTCATAGTAAATCCAAATTAGAAGATATGATTTAATTTATATAGGACTAAGTTTAAAAGCATTTTAAGATAAATGCTCCTTTGTAATGTTTTAATATACTTTAATTTAGTTGAAGTTTTATATAGCTTTCCATTGACATATTTGAAGTGAGATAACATGGTAAACTTGATTTTGGATCTTAATGGACAAAATGTTATTTTATTGTTTTCCTTTGCAAGGAATCAAAAGGCTAAAATAAAATATAGAACTTTTATAAGAATAAATGGGGGAAATATGTTATATAAAGCAGAACTAAGTAAATGGAAAGTGAATTTAGAATGGAACCAATAAAATCTTATGAAGTACGAAGCATAGATGCTTACATCAAGAAGAGTTGTTGCTTGACAATTGATTACTATATGGATTTATATTTTATATCCTTTTCTACATAATCATAGTCATTTATTATTTGTTATTCTTCTATCTTAATACCTTTTTATTCTTAATATCTCCTTATACTTGGTTTACAAAATTATCGATTAGATTATGTTTCTACAAATCAAATAGTTATGTTTCATGTATTTTTACATTTTACTTTGTAAGTTATTGTTTTTGATTTTTTTCTTACTTTATTTTTTGGCTACTATATTTTTTTAAGATTATGTTTACTAATTTAAGAAATGATAGTTTAAAACCTTTAAAATTCGAAATTCTTGTCAATTCCAATTATAACTTAATGCAACAAGTTAATCAATCTCGAAATATATAGATCTTATATTCTAGTTTTCAAATATTTTTATTAGTTGTCATTACTCTTGTATCATTTGTATTTTTTAACTACTAGCCAATGTTTAATCTAAAAATATCACACCATTTTTCTACTCTTTTCTTATTCAAGAATTTTCTTTAAAGAGAAAATGGGATTTGGTTTGAAAGTGGGTTCTGCCTAGATAGAAAGTTAAGAGTGAAAGTGTATATTCATTCAAATTTGAAATTATTTAAACTTAAACACATTTAAACTCCAATAATAACTCGATGCAATGAAGTTAATTAATCTAGAACTATATAGATTTTATATTGTAGTTCTCAAACCTTTTCATTAGTTGTCATTACTTTAACTTGTGTCATCTGTATTTTTTAACTACCAGCCCAATATTTAATATGAAAATACCATACTAACTTTTCTTTTCTTTTTTTTTCAAGAATTTTTTATTTAAAGAGAAAATGAGATTTGGTTTGAAAATGGGTCCTGAAGGCCCAAGAGCAACCCAAAAAGGAGGGAGGGCTGGGGCATTTCTAAAAAATTAAGTTTACTTTTAACTTAAAAAGATGCAATAAAAAATTAAATTACAAATTACAAGCAAGACAATAAGAATAATCAAAATAAGTAAAAGTAAATGCAAGATAAAAAATAATAAGTAAATAAGATGAGATTTTTATAGTGGTTTGACACTCGTTGCCTATACTTATGCCATTCTTCAAAGTCTTCTAATTGAAAATTTCACTAATCCAATTTTTTTTATTGGATAAAGATCAAACCTTTATGCCCTTTTTTTTTTTTTTTTGTTAGACTAAGGAGTAACTTTTACGAGCTTCTTTTAAAGCTTCAAACACACTTCTTTTGAAGAAAACAACTCAAGAGGGACCTCAAAAAATGCAGATTTGCCATAATCTAAACTTAAGAATGAGATGCGAGTATAGTAAAGGCTCAAAAGACTATTTCTAAATAATTTAGTAATAAATTTTAATCCAATTTTTCCTGCTCAAACTAGCCACAAACCATGGAATTTATAGAGTTAAGAGAATATGACCATTGAAACTTTAGGATAGCTCCAACGGTCATCTAAAATTCGACCATTAGAGCTATCAATGCTCCAGGAGTAGACATCCAAGGCTAAAGCCAATCAACCACACTAGCCTACAGTGATTGATTACTGGCTAGGTATAGACTACTATTTTGGATGTTGTTTTAGCATGCTTTTAGATCCAATTAACTGCAATTAGGTTTGGTCAATTACCTACTCTTTGATTTTAGATTTTTATAATTATTTTTTATTAATATCCAAAATCTAATCTAATTTATTTTAAATAAATTTTGAGTTTTATGCACTTACTTTTTACTAAGTTTTATGATGGGTTTTTAGGAGAAATAAAAATTATACAATGAACTTTTGCTTTTGGACTTAAACGTGTTAGTTATTCTTTAAATTTGCCAAAGGCCTTATCTTACTTTTCACTTTAAGCATGACTCAAACTTTTGCCATATTGTGTTCTGAATTTGATTTTACCATTTTAGTTTAAGTGAACTTATGCATCCATCTTAATCATCACGAGCTCAAACATACTATTAGTCTTTTAATCAATATCTTATTATCATCAAAACGTATATTATTGAACCATAAGGTTCAATAGATTCTGCTTAGAAAAAAGTTAAAGCAAAAGAGTTAGCTCTTTTTATTTAAATTTAAAATTATTTAAACTTAAACATATTTAAACTCGTTTGAACTACATTGTTGGACCATGATAACCTTCTGATTCTTCTATTATAATGAACATAAAAGAGGGTTCGGCGCAAAGATAAGCAACATATTATGTAAAAGTAAGATCATTATTATGACGCTAATGATCTCACTAACCATGTGCTTATGGTAATTGAAGAGAGAGAAATAAATAAAATTATAGTTATTTAAATAACTTGCTAAGAAGAAGGATAAATCCATGTATATCATAGGTGTCACACAATAAATAGGCTCTAGATTTTATTTCTCATATTTCTTTGCATTATTTTGCTCTAAATATAAGATTGTGTGCTTAGTTAACGAATAACTTGAATCTGTTTTGCGTTAATAACTCTAACTATATGCATTAATTATGAATGCAAATATTTTGTAACGTCGTTTTGCTAATAAATACATAAATTACTAGTAAATATATTGTTTCATAATTTCTTCCAACCTTTCTATTAAATAGTTTGTTACAATGTGTAATAACATGATGACATTATGTAATACCATTGCATTAATTTTATTTTTATTTATTTATTAATGTTACAAAATATTTCTTATGTACATAAAGAAATGTTATTTGATTAAATTTATAATAATAATTATTAATTTATATTTTTAAATATTTTGTTTGATGAATACTTCAGATTCACAAGCTTCTCAACAATCAACTAGAACTGCTGCAGATACTGAGAGCGAGGATGCTTGAAGAAGAAATTTTACATCTTTTTAGTGTTGTCTTTGCTCGCTATCCAATTTGAACATGATGAATAACAACAAAAAGATGGATCTTGCTAAGTGCAATTAGTGCTGAAGGTCTAAATTTTCTTTTTATATCATGCAAAAATATTCTTGTTGAGAATAGCTAAATGGACAATGAACTATCACAAGCCTTGAGATGGGCACTCATTGACTCAAGATTATTTTTTGTTAAAAAAGAATTCTTTTCATTTTTTATGAGACATCTTTGTAATGCTTCAAATATTAGAATTGTATATTTATAAATATTAAGTTTATTAGATATGGATTCACAACCTACATGAGAAACCAAAAAAAAAAAAAAAAAATAGAGAGAGAAAAAGAGTATTAATTCTAGCATTTTTTTCCAACAGATAGAATTGAAAAAAGCTAGATGGGGCAGGTCCTAGTTCCATGGAATGCATACAGAATCTTTTGATTATATGTTTAAAAATATACCACCTCTTTCAAACTTTTTCTTTTTTTTTTTTCAAATTCATAATATATTGATTTTAGTTTATTTTATTTTTTCTAAGAGGATATGAAAACGTAAAATGACAAGTACTAAGGGTAAACTTTTAAAACATCCACCTAGAATTTGGGATCATTGCACTCAACTCTATGAAAAAACGTCCTTGCGGTTCGGTTAGTAGATAATCTTGTGATTAAGAATGAGTGTAAATTTATTTAATTGATTAAAGGATGTGTTTTCTATGATGTTTCAATCAAATAATAATAATAATATTCTGGAACCATTGACTAGTTTTATTTACCTTGATGTACGGTTCAATAGAAATTTTTTCCATCATCTTATGAGTTTATACATGACCGTAAATTACCACCCAGTCCTCCCTCTCACCCGTCGTTTCAGTACCATGAACCGGCGTCCGTTAACTAGTGTCCATGTCTAACAAGCTGTCCCATATTACCCGTTACTGATCAAAGGCCTGGTATCCATTTGCCCAAATTCATCCTGTTTTGTGATCAGATATCCTTACTCCTAACCACCCTTTTTATTTTATTTTTCATTTTCACATTGCAAATATAAATAGTTTTGATGGTGAAACCATATGTGGCCAGCTAATTTCAACTCATTTGCTGTTAACAAGTATAAGAAAGCTATATACGAGGAACTAATAAATAACCGGTAATTTCTAGTTGAAAACATGTAGATCGATATTTTCTTTCCCTTGGGACTCTTAAATTGTACTAGAGTTAGCTAGTAAACATAAAATTATAGGTTTTAACTATATTCAATATAATTATATTCAATTTAAATCCTATTTAAAACAGCTGTTCGGAGGAGCCAAGGATATAACTATTTAAAGTAGCTATTTGCTAGCAGTTATAGAGCCAATAATTATTCCAAGCAAAACTTGATAGACTCATGGGTTGGTCATTGCTCTAGAAGTAGACTCAATAAACATTTTGGATTAAATATATTGGCCTAATTTGATGTACTATAAAAAATAATAGAATAGTTTATCTTGCATATAAAATATAGCTTTATAAAGTATAGGTTCTATTTATGTCCTTGTAGTTTTTATAAATTTTTTAATTATGACCAGAAAATATATTATCATCACCATCACTATTAATATTTTGGGTGCAAAATGGGGCCAAAGCCCCGTCGTAAATCTCATAAAACATATGTTGCTGGCCTCAGCCATCAACCAAGCTGTGAAGTAGAAATTCTAGAGAAGGATGTATGGTGGGGTTTCCTCATAAATGATAGCTCTTCTTTTGCATAGAAACTTTTACATAATAGATGAAGCTTTGGTGCCGTTGGCCGTTATTTTCTAATTTCGCACTTAATAAGTGATATATATATATATATAAAACTATATATTCTATTTAGTAATAGAGTTTATCAATACCAAATAGAAAACATCTAATGAACATGATGTAGCTGGTAAAGCTACAAGTAAGTTAACGGTCGAAGTTAATTAAAGTCGAAAGGATGTCGATCCCAACCTTCAAGGCGGCCTCGTCTCCGAACTCGGCCCCCACCTCCAATGTGGCCTTCTCTTCGAACTGGGCCCACCAATTGCTTGCGACCCAAGTGCTTGACAAAATCGGGCCCACCAATTATTTGCTGCCCACATAACTGATAAGATTGGGCCCACGAACCATTTATGGCTTGCATGTTTGATGGAACAAACTTCACTGGCTCTGATATTAAGCCCAGAAAGTCATCATCCATTAGGAGGCTTTAATTACTTAGATCAGATGAGCCCAAAAAGTTATTATCCATATGAGATGCCAATCACCTAGATCAATTAAGCCAAAGAAGTTATCATAAAGTACCAATCATCCAGATCAGATGGGACAGACTCCAAGCTTCCCAAGCAAGCCTTACAGACTCAAAGAATATCCATAAAATGTTTAAGAGGGACCCCTGACCAGATATGAATACTCAAACACTTAGAGAATATTTTTATCTACAAACTCTCTCTTTCGAGCTTTCTCAAGCTCACGACTGAGATTCTGGTCACTAACTTGAGCGTCAAAGGGTCCCCACCAGAATATCCGGTCCCTAAGACTTCTTGCAGGCCTCGTTTTGAAGTGAAGGTTCATTCGCAAACCCTAGGTGTACCTATAGACGCTCACGAACATTAGCTCACAGTGATTAGGCATCATCAGATTGGCGCGCCGGTAGAGGGACGCACTGAAGGAAGGATAGCTATGTGACACTAAGCTACAAGCTCGCCCCCTCTCAGACAACAATGGTGGTGACGCGTGCTCAAAAATCTTTCGCCAGTTATGCTAGAGGGCATCCACAGCATGCTGAGCAACAGGAGGCCAACCTCCCTGCTCCTTCCTCGCCACCAGCCTCGGCCACTCCATGCAAACAACTGGCCAACCTCATCCAACAAGTCCAAGCTCTGGTTGTAGCAGTCTGTGAATTGTAGGAGCAATGCCCGGTGGCTACTTAGCAGCAACCGGGCCTCCCATACTGCCTTCAGTAGCTGCACCGATTAGCCAACAATCTACTCGTGAGAGATCTTCGAGAGAGAGCATCACCACCATCATGCTTTACCTAAGTATCAACACAGTGAAGTCTTCAAAAGGTTGCGGTCTTCTGTCTATCATTCGGGTAGTCCTTCTTTCAGGCGATGGCACAGGAAGAAGCCCGAACGGGGACACTGCCATGAGCATCACTCCCCTACTCATCTTCTGAATCAATGGGTGAAGATATCAACTACAGGGTGGAGAGGCGTTTGGAGGAACAACATCGACGATTGAAGGAGCTCAGCCAAAGGCTCAACAACCAGCCGAAAGTAGACTACGACACTCATCCACCCCTCACTCGCCGTATTATAGGGGAGCCTATTTCTTTCAAATTTCATCTTTCACAGCTAGATTCGTATGATGGCACCACGGATCCCCTTGACCATCTGGAGAGTTACAAAGCCCTCATGCAAGTCTAAGGGGCAATCGATGCCCTTCTATGTATTGCTTTTCCTGCCACCCTACGAAAGGCTGCGCATGCCTGGTATTCTCATCTACCTCCATGCAGCATTGACTCCTTTCAACAGTTGAAGAGAACCTTTTTGGCGCACTTTGATACATGTCGAAAGATTCTTCGTATGGAAGATAGTCTGTTCTCCATTCAACAGAAGGAAGGAGAACATTTGAAAGATTTTGTGGCCCATTTCAAGACGGTGGCCCTCAAGGTTTATCACCTCGACGACACTGTGGCCACTTTAGCCCTGAAGCTGGGACTTCGCCCCTTCCACTTCACTTATTCATTGGACAAAAAGCCTCACAGTTCCTACGCTGAGCTCCTAAGTCACGTGAAGAAATATATTTGTGCCGATGAGGCTAACTTCACATGGAGGGAAGCTAAAGGAAGGCTCACCAAGAAGCCGATCCACGCGAGGGAAGCTAAAGGAAGGCTCACCAAGAAGCCGGTCCATACGGAACCAAGTGGACCTCCCCCTAAGAAGCCTGGCCCCCGCGCCGGATAGATAATCAACGCCGAAGCTTCACCCTCAGAGAAGACAATCTCACACCTCTCCTTACTCCCAAGTCTCACATCCTTATAGAGATCGAGAATGAGTCTTACCTCTAGCGCTCTCCCCCGTTGAAGAAGGATGCCACCCGTGATAAGAGCCGCTATTATCGTTTCCATCGAGATTACAGCCATGACACAGAAGTCTGTCGCAATCTAAAGCATGCCATCGAGGAGCTCATTCAGATGGGCTACCTCAGAAAGTTCATCTAGAAGGGAGGACCTTCAGCCATCCCAGCGCTAATGGAACCTTCCTCTGTCTAGGCCAACGTCGATAATACTTCAACGGAAAGGATGATAGGCATGCTTTCCTAAGGGATAACTTCATCCTCTAAAAGGCCGAGAGGGAAGGAGGGAGTAGAGAATGTAATCCCCTTTTCTGAAGGGAAGCTAGCGGGGGAGGGGGGAAAGTAATTTGAATGATGATAGCATTGCTGTTTCCATGACTATCGCTAAATATCCTGTAAAAAGAATTTTGGTTGATGGTGGAAGCTCCGCTAACATCCTTATTTATGATACTTTTGTTCGGATGAACTTATCTCCTAGCTCTCTCCAATCGGTGACAATGCCTTTGATCGGTTTCACAGGGGACTCTATGAGGGTAAAAGGAGAAATCACCCTATCGGTTATGGCAGAGATGTCACCATATCAAAGCACGATCCTAATGAGGTTTCTGGTAGCCTAAGTGTCATTGGCCTACAACGCCATACTTTGGCAACCTGGCTTAAATGATCTTGATGCCGTGATATCCACCAAACGTCTTCTTGTCAGATTTCCTACAAGTAAAGGGGTTGGTGAGATGATCGAGGAGCAAAATCCAGTGCAACTGTACTATCACATGGCTCCTAGCCCTCGAAAGGTGATGATTCCATCGGTTCTAGAGCTGCTCGATCCAGAGAGTCAGAAAGAAGAGGAGAGCCAGCGAAGTGCCTAATGACCTTTCCGCTAGGGGCGATCCAACAAAGATGGTACAAATTGGTGAACTTCTTCTTACGGAGTTGAAGAATCAACTCCTTGCCTTCTTGAAGGCGAATTCATACATCTTTGCCTGATCAGAGTTGAACATGCCCGACATACCTCCGAAGGTAATTACCCACAAACTCAATATTGATCCGAGGTATCGGCCTGTTCGTTAAAAGAAGAGAAGTTTTGCCCTAGAGCAGCAGAGAACCATTGATGAGAAAGTTAATAAGTAGCTTGTTGCTGGACACATTCAGAAAGCACAATATTCGAATTGGTTGGCCAATGTAGTGATGGTCCATAAGATGAGCGAAAGTTGAAGAATCTGCATTGACTTTATCGACCTTAATAAAGTATGTCCGAAGGATAGCTTTCTGCTACCTCGGATTGACCAACTAGTGGATTCCACATCTGGTCACGAGCTCCTCAGCTTTATGGATGCCTTCTCCAGGTATAACCAAATAAAGATGGATCCGAAGGATAAAGAGAATGAAGGGAGAAATGGCCTCCAAGGCATGCATATTTAAAATTTTGATAACAATTACCAATTAGGAAGCTTAAAGATTAAATATTAATCTATCCAACATGCATCAAGATCATATCTTTGCCTTATATTATAGGATTGTTTGATCCAAATTATGCATATAAATAAAATCATCAAGATCATATCTTGATCTTTAAGATAAAAGAAGTTATACTACTTATCTTGAAGTCTGCCTTAAGATCTAGGGATTATATCACTTACCTTAAGAACAATTCGTTGTTCTCTGCAGCCGTTCAATCATTTGGCCTCTAGAATCATCCACGCGAAGTCCCTGAATGATCGGATTCCCAGGAGTACTAGCTTGCGAAAAAATAACTTTGCTGATCTTGAATCATCCCACTTGAATCTTCCTTCAAGATCCACAAAACTTTTGCTAACACCAGAATCACACTAGAATTTTCTATTCTAACTCTTAGAACTATATCATTTTCTTCTGACTCTTTAGAATTTCAATCCATATTAGATCTAATGAAAAATGTCCTCTATTTGATAGGCACAATTAAGCTTTGAATTCTGACACTTAGAAGTGAAAACCAAAGAGACGTGAATTCTAATACTTAGAATTCCAAGGTTTGGAACCAAAGAGGCACATTAATTTCACATAAATTCTAATACTTAGAATTCCAACGAAACTATTTGAAGAAGATTAAAGGTATACATTAAATTCTGCATAAAAATTTAATTTCTTAAGATTTTAGTTATCTCATCATGTAAGATCCTTATGCGAGAAAACTCTTTTCACACATAGGGTTTGGGTTTGGATTTGGTTTAAGCTGATTTGAATTTACTGGATTAAACCTACATAGATCATGGTCCTAGCCTAAATCAAATTTGGTTAGTCCTGAATCTATTTAAATCTAAATCAAGTCTAATTTCAAATTAATATTTAAAATTGATTAGTCCTTCTAATAGACTTAAATCTAATTGAATCTTATTCACTCATACTTAATCCAATTGAGATAATTCAATCAATCAAATTAATTAATTAAATCATATATGATTCTCAATCATTGATCAACAAATAGATCATTCTGAAAAACTTTAATGCGTGTGTCTCTCTAGATTTGAACCTAAGCTGGTAGCATAGGAACAACTTCTTATACTAACCGATGTGCCCATCTAGCAATGAAACCCAATGTCCGGATAGATCGAAAAGTTACTGAGCAAACTCCAAGAACCCTAAGAAATAGTTATCGTATAATTTATCCTTTTGACCACAAATGCTAAGAATGGCTTAAGAGCCTGCCAACTCTAAACAACAAATCCATAAAGTGATTTCAACTTTAGTGATCATATGACCTTCACATGAAGTGCCTTAACCAATGTCTTGCTAAGTTGAAACATAAGTATTTCTCCTTTTAATAGGATAGATTAAATTCCATCTTGATCCACAACTGACTACCATAAGTACTTGACTGCACTCAGTAACCTTTCGTAGCTGGATTAAAAATTCAGATGGTCCGACACCTAAGTACAATGAGTTGCTTGCAAGTCACCGGTTGTGATCTTCAAGTCTTAAGGATACTTATACCCATATCTTCTTGGATTAACTCTTGACAGCAGAATATTCGAAAATGAGTCACGTTCGATGAAATATACTCCTACACTTTCACCTGTATGTCATACCAGTATTTTTACACTCCTTGATTAAGAGGACAACCAACAAATATGATATATACAACATCCTATAATTGATAATACTATGGTCTTGTCATAGTATATCATTTGATCGCGAACACTTTTGAGGAACTTCAAAGATAAATCCTCCTTTATTATAAAAGAAGATCCTAAGGGATTCATTACTATTAGGAGTTTTAAGAAGATGTTCTTGTAATGAATAAACTGCTAAATAACTTTTATTAATATATCAATTTATATGCTATTTACATTAGCATAATCATCAAATTATTGGCTTTAGGATACAATTTCCAACAAAGAATACCTACTTCATCACTGAGAAGGGTATCTACTGTTATAAGGTAATGTCCTTTGGTTTGAAAAATGCAGGGGCCACTTACCAGAGATTGATGAAAAAGGTCTTCAAAGACCAAATTGGGTACAACATGAAAGTTTATGTGGATGATATGCTGACTAAGAGCATCAACACCGTCAACCATGTTGTCAATTTAGAGAAAACATTCAATAATATCCGGTGCTACCAAATGAAACTCAACCCTTGCAAGTGTGCATTTGGGATCACCGCTGAAAAGTTTCTAAATTTTTTGGTGACCCAACGAGGGATTGAGGCAAACCCAAAGAAGATTCAAGCCATTCTTGACATGAGACAATCAATCAATAAGAAGAAGGTGCAGCGACTCATCGAAAGAGTGGCCGCTCTAAGCCGATTTCTATCAAAATCGGCTGAAAGATGTCTGCCTTTCTTCAAAGCTTTGCACAAAGAAAATGACTTCGAATGGACGAAGGACTGCCAAAAAGCCTTTGAAAAGCTGAAAGAGTTTCTGTCCACCCCACCGTTGTTATCAAAACCAAGGAAGGGAGAAAGGCTCTTTCTTTATCTTGCTGCTTCCTTGGAAGCAGTCAGCTTCATTCTTGTACGCCTCGATTTTGATCGAGCGTAGAAGCCCATCTACTACACTAACAAAGTGCTCCATGATGTAGAGGTCAGGTACTCCAAAATTAAAAAAATTATTTTTTCTCTAATTATCTTCACTCAGCATCTCAGGCCATATTTTTGAGCTCATCCGATTGTGGTGCTCCCGAACCAACCTCTCAGAGCTATCCTAGCTCGTCCTGATACTTCCAGTCAATTGGTTAAGTGGGCAATCAAATTGGAAGAATTTTATTTTTCATTCCAGTTAAGATCAGCCCTGAAGTCCCAGATGTTGGTGGATTTCCTGGTTGAATGCACCTAAACTGAGGAGCAGCTAGAAGAATCCCCGATGATACACTCAGATGCTGAGCCTGAGAGCACAATGGAGACCTGGGTTCTCCACGTAGATGGTGCCTTCAACTCCCAAGGAAGCGGACGGGGTCTTATTCTTACGAGTTTGGAAGGCACTGTATTGGAGTATGCCCTTCGGTTCCTCTTCAAAGCCACCAATAATTAAGCTGAATATGAAGTCTACTGGCTGGAATAAAGCTCACGCAGGAGCTCGGAGTAAAGCACCTCAGAGTCTTTATCAACTCTCAGCTTATCTTCAGACAAATCATCAGAGAATATGAAGCTCGAGACCCTATTATGTCTCAATATCTGAATAAGGTTAGGTCACAAACCTCCTTTTTAGCCTATTTCGGCATCAGCTACATTCCCAGAGGCAAAAACTCCAGAGCTGATGCTCTATTGCGGCTGGCCACTTCGGCGGACAACACTTGGGAAGAACTTATATTGAGCATCTGGAAACTCTAAGCATCGACATTGTGGAAGAGGTCCTACCAGTCATATAGGAGCCAACGTGAATGGATATCTGTCCACTTCCTCACTGATGACACTCTTTCCACTAATCACATAGAAGTCAGGTTGCTCAAACGGAGAGTCTCCAAGTTTATGCTGCTGATTGGGCAACTATATAAGAGGTCTTTCTCTCATCCCCTCCTTAAGTGCATTGGTCCGACAGACGCCAATTATATCCTCAGAGAGATACATGAAGGCATATGTCGGAACCACCTGAGGGATAAATCACTGGCATATAAGGCTCTCCGCTAGTGATATTATTGGCTTACTATGCGAGAGGATGCTACTGAGCTAGTCCAAAAGTGTGACAGCTGCCAATAACATGCTAATGTCCAGTAACAGCCAGCCTCTCAGCTAAGTCCACTCTCGGCCCCGTGGCCCTTCGCTCAATGGAGAAAGGGCATTCTTGGACCATTCCCTCCAGCTTTGGGTCAATGAAGGTTCCTGCTCATCGCCATCGACTACTTCACCAAATGGGTCAAGGTCGAGGAGTTAGCCAAAATTACCGAGAGCAAGGTGAAGCCCTTCTTCTGAAAGTCTATTATCTACCACTTTGAGTTACCCCACACCATCATTACCGACAACGGCTGGCAATTCGACAATGCTACATTTAAGACATTCTGCACCGAGCTGAATATCTATCACTGATTCACTTCTATCGGGCATCCACAAACCAACGAAGAAGCATAAGTCATGAATCATACCATCCTTTAGGGACTTAAGACCTAGTTGGATGAGTTCAAGGGTAGATGGATGGAGGAACTCTCGAGTGTGCTATGGGCATATCATACAACCCCAAGGATCACCATAGGAGAAACTCCTTTCAGTCTCGTCTTCAGATTCAAAGCCGTTATCCTTGTTGAGATTGTAGGGAGAAACAATCCCCGAGGCATGCATATTTTAAAATTTTGATAACAATTATCAATGCAAAATTTTAAAGATTACATACTAATCTATCTAACATGCATCAAGATTATATCTTTGCCTTGTATATAGGATCGATTGATCCAAAATATGCATATAAATAAAAATATCAAGATCATATCTTGATCTTTAAGATGACTAGTCATATTACTTATCTTGAAGCCTGCCTTAAGATCTAGGGATCAAATCGCTTACCTTAAGAACAGTAGGTAAATCCTTATTGCTCTGCAGCCGTTCAATCGTTCGGCCTCTAGTATCGTCCACGCGAAGCCCCGGATGATCGGATTTTCGGGAGTGCTAGCTCGCGGAAAAACAGCTTTGCTGATCTTGAATCCTCCCACTTGAATCTTCCTCTAAGATCCATCATGCTTCCGCTAACACCAGAATCACCAGAATTTTTTATTCTAACCTTTTTAGAATTACAATCCACGACATATTGTGTATTGTTGTTCTGTATATTCTGGTGAGGGAATGCCCTCTATTTATAGTCTTAATTTAGCTTTAACATTGAAGTCTGACATTAAGAATTTTATCGTTTGGTAGAAGCGAACGGCGCTTGGTTTAATTCCGACGTTCGGTGAAAACCAAAGAGACATGGCTAAATCCGACATTCGGTGAAAACCAATGAGTCGTGGCTAAATCCGTTCGGTGAAAATTAATGTTAGGCATTAAATTCTACATGAGAATTTAATTTCTCATGAGATGAGATTTTAGCCATCTCATCATATGAGATCCTTATGCGAGAGGTTTGGGTTCAGGTGATTGTTTAATCTGATCTGAATTTATTTGACTGAACCCACATAGATAATGGTCCAAGCCCAAATCAAATTTGGCTAGTCCTGAATCTATTTAAATCCAAATCAAGTCAATTTCAAATCAATATTTGAAATTGACTAGTCCTTCTCATGGACTTAAACCAAATTGAATCTTATTCACTTGTACTTAACCCAATTGAGATAATTCAATCAATCAAATTGATTAATTAAATCATATACGATTCTCAATCGTTGATCAGCAAACAGATCATCCTAGAAAACTTCTATGCGTGTGACTCTCTAGGTTCAAACCTAAGCCGGTAGCATAGAAACAACTTTCTATACTAATCGATGTGCCCATCTAGCAATGGAATCCGACGTCCGGATAGGTCGAAGAGTTGCCGAGCAAACTCCAAGAACCCTAAGAAATAGTTACCATATAATTCATCCTCTTGACCACAAATGCTAAGGATGGCTTAAGAGCCTGTCAACTCTAAATAGCAAATCCATAAAGTGATTTCAACTTTAGTGATCATGTGACTTTCACATGAAGTGCCTTGGCCAAAGTCTTGCTAAATTGAAACACAAGCATCTCCTTTTAACGGGATAGGTCAAATTCCATCTTGATCCACAACTGACTACCACAAGTACTTGACTGCACCCAGTAACCTTTCGTAGCTGGATTAGAAATCCAGGTGGTCCGGTACCTAAGTACAATGAGTTGCTTGTAAGTCACTGGTTGTGATCTTCAGGTCTGAAGGATACTTATACCTATATCTTCTCGGATTAACTCTTGACAGTAGAGTATTCGGAAATGAGTCACGTTCGGTGAAATGTACTCCTACACTTTCACATGTATGTCATACTAGTGTCTCTACACTCCTTGGTTAAGAGGACAACCAACAAATATGATATACAACATCCTATAATTGATAGTACTATGGCCCTGTCATAGTATATCATTTGGTCGCGAACTCTTTTAAGGACCTTCAAAGATAAATCCTCTTTTATCGTGAAGGAAGATCCTGAGGGCTTCATTACAATTAGGAGTATTAAGAACATGTTCTTGTAATGAATAAACTACCAAATAACTTTTATTAATATATCAATTTATATACAATTTACATTAGCACAATCATCAAATGATTGGCTTTAGGATAAAATTCCCAACAAACTCCCACTTAGCCTAAAGCCACTCATTACAGTATCTAATACCCATCTTCAACTTATAGTTGTCAAACTCCTTTATGCTGAGTGCTTTAGTAAATGGGTCACCTAGGTTTTCCTTTCTATCAATCTTCTGAAGATTTATGTCACCTCGATCTACAATCTCTCGAATAAGATGAAACCGACGCAGTATGTGCTTAGTGCGCTGATGTGCTCGTGGTTCCTTTGCTTGAGCTATGGCACCAGTGCTGTCACTGTACAACAGGACTGGTCCATCTATGGAAGGTGTCACTTCAAGCTCGGAGATAAACTTTTGCAGCCACACAGCTTCTTTCGTAGCATCTGATGCAGCGATGTACTCTGCCTCGCACACTAAATCTGCAACTGTATGTTGCTTGGAACTTTTCCAGCAAATAGCTCCACCATTCAGGATAAACACAAAACCCGATACACTTTTGCTATCATCATGATCTGATTGGAAACTGGAATCAGTATATCCAACAAGTTTCAAATCGGACTCTCCATAGACTAACCACTGGTCCTTAGTATTTCTCAAATACTTAAGGATTGTCTTAACAACTTGCCAGTGTTTTTCTCCTGGATCAGATTGGTATCTACTCACTACTCCTAGTGAGTATGCCACATCTGGTCTTGTACATGTCATGGTGTACATAATCGATCCCACTGCCGAAGCATATGGAATTCGACTCATACGTTCTCTTTCATTAGGAGTTGTCAGACAATCCTTCTTAGAAAGATGAATTCCATGGCCTATCGAAAGATAGCCTTTCTTGGAATTCTCCATGCTAAACATTTTTAGCATGGTGTTAATGTACGTAGATTGGGATAAACCAAGCATCCTCTTAGATCTATCTCTATAGATCTTCATCCCTAAGATGTATGATGCTTCTCCCAGATCTTTCATGGAGAATTATAATGATAACCATGTCTTTATTCCTTGTAATGCAGGGATATCATTCCCGATTAAGAGAATATCATCCATATATAATACAAGAAATACAATAACGGAATCGTTAGCCCATTTATAAATGCAAGGTTCTTCTTTATTTTTAATAAAGCCATAAGATTTGATCACTTTATCAAATCGTATGTTCTAACTCCTAGATGCTTGCTTAAGTCCATAAATAGACTTATATAGCCTGCACACTTTAGACTCATCTTCAGATATAAAACCTTCAGGCTGTATCATATACACATGTTCTTCTAAATCACCATTTAGAAAAACGGTTTTAACATCCATCTGCCAAATCTCATAATCGAAGTGTGCTTCTATAGCTAGCATAATCCGAATGGATTTCAGCATTGCCACAGAAAAAATGTTTCATCATAGTCAATACCATAACGTTGACGATACCCCTTAGCAACCAGACGTGCTTTATAGGTCTCAACCTTTCCGTCTGCGCCTCTTTTCCTCTTGAAAACCCACTTACACCCTATGGGTTTTATCCCTTCGGGTGGGTCAACTAATGTCCATACATTATTGTCCTTCATTGAATCAGTTCGGATTTTATGGCATCAAGCCATTTATTAGAGTCAGTCCTTTGCATAGCATCCATATAGGTGATCGGATCCTCGTTGTTCTCATCGAGTTCAACAGGATCATCGTTCTGGACCAAGAAACCTAAGTATCTGTCCGGTTGATGTGGTACTCTACCAGATCGCCTTAATGGTGCATCTAAAATGGGTTTTGAGTTTGATCTAATCAACTCAGATTCTAAGGGTTCACTGGTTTGTGTTGTTCCTTCTACTTGATGAACTTCCTCAAGTTCAACATTAGAGCTATTTGTTCCTTCACTAAGGAACTCCTTTTCAAGAAAAACTGCTCTATTACTAATGAACAACTTTTGTTCTTCAGTATTGTAGAAGTAATATCCTTTGGTTTCTTTCGGATAGCCGATAAAAAAATATTTGTCAGATTTGGGTTCAAGTTTGTCTGATTTTGCACGTTTCACATAAGCCGGACAACCCCAGACTCTCAGATAGGTAATAACCGGTTTATGTCCATACCACATCTCATGTGGAGTTTTAGAAACAGACTTACTTGGAACCTTATTAAGAATATGACAAGCTGATTCTAATGCGTATCCCCAAAATGATATTGGCAAGCTCGCAAAACCCATCATGGACCGAACCATGTCTAACAGAGTTCGATTCCTTCTTTCCGACACACCGTTATGCTGCGGTGTTCCAGGAGGAGTCCATTGGGAGAGAATCCCATTCTCTCTTAAATATGTCACAAATTCATTGGAAAGTGTTGACCCCAGATTGATTTGATGATTACAAAACAAATTAAGCAATTCTAAGATTGATACAGGGAAGTTCGGTCGCCTTGCAAGTAAGTATCTTCATGCAAAATTGACTGGTAAGAAAGTACTTTGCTTTGAATTTGATTATTAGCTTGTGAGTTAACTTGTTAGCTAGCTGGTTATTCCATTTAGCTAACTGGCACGACTCTTAGCTAGCTGAAAAATTTTATAATGAATGGGCCGAACCATCTTGCCTTTTAGCTAGCTGTCTAGCTAGCCTGTTAGCTAGCTGAAGTTTCTTCAGCTAACTAAAACTCTTGTATCAGTAAGATGGCCGAACGCCCTCCTATTTCAGCTAACTAGTGAGTTAGTTTGTTAGCTAGCTGAAGCTCTTTCAGCTAACTAAAGAATTTGTCTCAGGTGCCTGGCCGAACGTCTCTTTATTTTAGTTAACTGGTAAGCTAGCTAGTTAGCTAACTAGAATTCCATCAGCTAACTAAAATTTTCGTCTCAGTGGATTGGCCGAACACCTTCAAATTCTAGCTAGCTGGCTGGATGTCTTGTTAGTTAACTGTAATTCATTCTAGCTAGCTGACGCCTCTTTTAGTTAACTGCTTAGCTAACTGTTTCATCCTGGAGCTAACTGGTTATTTAACTATTTTCACAGGGAACGTTGCAGCCGAATGGATTTGAGTTTCAGTTAACTGGAGAGCTAGCTGCCAGTGGCTAGTTAGCTGAGAGTTAGCTACTTTATTCAGTTGACTGGCTGCCTTTTGCTCAGTTAGCTGGAGAGCTAACTAAGCTGGACGGATGGCTGAGTGTCTTGCTTCTAGTTAGCTCGTGAGCTAACTGGCCACTCTTTAGTTAGCTATTCAGCTAACTAGCTATCCTGCTGCCGTTTGGATTTCAATGGAGTTAGCTGGCGAGTTATCTGCCGAGCTAACTAACGTGCTGTTCTTTTGTTATGTTGTCTCTGGTTAGCTAACTGATTGGCTAGCTGGGAGTTATTTCTTTAGTCTTGGACGATGGCATTCATTTCTCAGCTACCTGGAGCTTCTTTCTTCAAGACCACCGCCGCCTAAAGCTCTTTCTCTCTCTCTTTCTCTCTCTATTGCTATTT
>UESW01004910.1:233800-267623 GCA_900491605.1 Calamus simplicifolius
GTGAGTTAGTTTGTTAGCTAGCTGAAGCTCTTTCAGCTAACTAAAGAATTTGTCTCAGGTGCCTGGCCGAACGTCTCTTTATTTTAGTTAACTGGTAAGCTAGCTAGTTAGCTAACTAGAATTCCATCAGCTAACTAAAATTTTCGTCTCAGTGGATTGGCCGAACACCTTCAAATTCTAGCTAGCTGGCTGGATGTCTTGTTAGTTAACTGTAACTCATTCTAGCTAGCTGACGCCTCTTTTAGTTAACTGCTTAGCTAACTGTTTCATCCTGGAGCTAACTGGTTAGTTAACTATTTTTCACAGGGAACGTTGCAGCCGAATGGATTTGAATTTCAGTTAACTGGAGAGCTAGCTACCGGTTGGCTAGTTAGCTGGAGAGTTAGCTACTTTATTCAGTTGACTGGCTGCCTTTTTGCTCCGTTAGCTGGAGAGCTAACTAAGCTGGACGGATGGTTGAGTGTTCTTGCTTCTAGTTAGCTTGTGAGCTAACTGGCCACTCTTTAGTTAGCTATTCAGCTAACTAGCTATCCTGCTGCGTTTGGATTTCAAATGGAGTTAGCTGGCGAGTTATCTGCCGAGCTAACTAACGTGATATTCTTTGTTGGGTTGTCTCTGGTTAGCTAACTGATTAGCTAGCTGGGAGTTATTTCTTTAGTCTTGGACGATGGCATTCATTTTTCAGCTACCTGGAGCTTCTTTCTTCAAGACCACCGCTGCCTAAAGCTCTTTCTCTCTCTCTTTCTCTCTCTATTGCTATTTCAAACTATTGTTAACTTTTAATTTTTGAATGTTTACAGTGCTCATCCTTCCTCAAATGGAGATCTGCATTCAATGCTTAAAGGAAACATGTTTAACGGTTATATTTTCTTCCATTATTATTTCCATTTATTTCTTTTGTATCTAACGGATATTTTCTTGTTAGATGATTATAAATAGCTGGGATTAGAAGCACACCATGACGACGATGATTTTGAAAAGAAATTTCAAAGAGAGAAAAATCCAAGTAAAGAGCCTTCATTAAATATTTGTTGAGTGGTTGCTGTGCATTCAAGCTCATTCTTTGCTCCGAAAGGTCATCCGAATCATTGAAGCTTTTCAAGCATTCAAGACTTCAGCTGCTTCAACCGAGTTCATTTATTGCTGAGTTTATTGCTTCAAAAAGTTGTAAAGTATATTCTGAATATTTGCTATTTGTAGGAGCTTCTTCTTTTATACTCTGATTATCTTGTAAAAGGGTTAGTGAACCCTGGTTTGTTGGCTTCCTTGTGCCATTTAAACAAGAGGACTAGCCTAGGTTTGGCTAGGGGTTCTTGGCTTCCTTGTGCCGTGAAACAAGAGGACTAGCCTAGGTTTGGCTAGGGGTTTTTGGCTGCCTTGTGCCGTATAAACAAGAGGGCTAGCCTGGTTCGGCTAGAGGTTGTAATCGTTGTGATACGATTAGTAGAATACCCAAAGGTTTTGGGGAGTGGATGTAGGTGCTGAGTTTGGCACCGAACCACTATAAATTTCTGTGTGTTTGTGATTGCTTATTTTTGTGTTGATATTATTCTGTGCACTCCACTTCACCGCTACAAATCAAAATTAGGGTTGAAAGCACATTTATCTACATAGCTATTAAATTATTTTTTAAAATAACCAATTCACCCCTCTCTTGGGTTACTACATCTGGGCAACAGAAAGGTATTTGCCTCCTCAATCTGATCGAAGGGTCTTAATACATTTTCTTGTTTGTTTTTCTACTTCTTTATGATATAGTTTGAACATTTCAAACGACTCAGATTTATGTCTCATAAGATAGACATAACCAAACCTAGAAAGGTCGTCTGTAAAAGTAATGAAGTAGTAATATCCACCTTTGGCACAAGTGCTCATTGGTCCACATACATCAGTATGTACTAGACTCAATAGCTCTTTGGCTCTTTCACCTTTTCCAGTAAAAGATGACTTGGTCATTTTACCAAGAAGACATGATTCACAGGTAGTTAATGATTCACAATCATCAACTCGAAGGATGCCCTCCTGAGTTAACCTGTTTAATCTGTTCTTATTGATATGACCCAGCCGATGGTGCCAAAGATAAATGTCTGTGACATCAGTTGTTCTAGGGCGCTTACTTGAATTGTACACTACATTCACAGGCTGTGATAATATATAAATGCCATTAGATAAATGCCCAGTCATTACAGTGACTCCATTCATAATGATATTCAAAGTAACATCCTTTATTGAAATTTCATAATACTTTTGGCCAGAAGGCCTACAGAAATTACGTTCAACAAGAACGTTGGGCAAAAATGACAATCATTTAGTATAATGACATTTCTATTGAAAACTATTTCAAGAACTCCTAATGCCAGTACTGGAACTAATCTTCCATCGCCGACATTAAGGAATCTTTCATTGTCCTCAAATCTTCTGGTGACCTGTAGTCCCTGCAATGAATTGCAAATGTTAAAAGGACTCCCGGTATCCAATACCCAGGTCTGATTATCATATACAGAAAAATTACAAGGTGTTATCATATAAATACCTTGTTGAGCAACATCTTGCTCCTTTTTCTTCTTTGGCCTGTTTTGATCAAGTGTGGCAATGTAAAGAGGACAGTTCCTCTTCCAGTGCCCTTGCATCTTGCAGTGAAAGCATTCAGCTTGACTTTTATCAACTTTCTTCTTCTGCATCTGACCCCTTATAGATGTCCTAGCATGTTGCACCTTTTTATTATTCTTTTTCTTCTTCCCTTTCCCAAAGGGTTTACGCCCTACCTTAGATCCTTCAACCACATTAACCAAACCCTTAGAGAGCTGGTTATCCTTCTCAAAGTTCTGTAACAACCCCAACAAACCGTGGTAGTTGACTGCAGGCTTTGTCATTCGAAAATGAGTAAGGAAAGGTCGGAAGGATGGAGGCAAGGAATTCAGGATCGCATCTTTTCCCAACTGCATGTAAGGGAAAGCCGAGCTTGCTTAGGAGTTCTATCTTCTCGATCATATACAATACATGATCAGTGACAGGAGATCCATCCCTCATTCGAGCATTGAAAATAGCACAACTAGTCTTGTGCCTTTCAACATCGTCGGGTGTGCCGAAAGATTCATTCAACGCTTGAATGATTTCTTCTGGCTGAGCATTCTCGAACCGGCGACCGAATTCATCGTTCATTGCTGCTAGCATGATACAACGCACGCTAGTTCTATCATTGAGCCACTTCTGATAAGTGTCTCTCTCAAACTTTGGGTGTTTGCATCAGGTATCTTTGGTGCAGGATTATTCAGAATATATAGAATCCTCTCATGCTCAAGGACGATCTTAAGTTTTCTGAACCAGCTATTGAAATTGGAACCATTCAACTTGTCACTATCCAATAGGGACCTTAATGATAAATTAGTGGCCATGTTCTGCATAAGGAAAAACTAAAGTTTATTAGTATATAAATTGATTCAGTCTAAAGACTTGGACTTTAGTCTAAAGATTCTCCACTATTTTGTTCAAATTGGCAGCCTCTACACCCCAATTCGAAGAATTATTCTTAATTCTTTAGCGGGCACTAAGATCTACATAAACTACATACAGGCCCAAGTGAAGCTTGGCTAACCCATATGCATCTAAGAGTAGGTTCAAAACCAATTGTTTCCCCAAACAATTCTTAGTGTTCAGTTTTGCCCCATATACCTCTTCAGCAGGCATGAAGTGCCTCCACTGAAAGTTCTGGTTAGGTCCAACCATTAAATGATATAATCAGTGTAACCTATCAATAGACAACCAAGCCCGAGTGAAGCTCGGCTCACCTGACTGTTTATTTAATAGTTACGCTGACTTATCATATAATGAATGATAATTCCGATGGTTGACAAGCACCAGGCATGGAGTGCCTCCAATGATTATCAAGACATCGGACTCATTATCACCCACCTTAATGGGAGGCTATGATCTAGTTATCATATAACTATTTCATTTTAAGGACCTAATAATTTTAGAGGATTTTAATAATATGAAGATAAATTGACTAATCAAGTTCTCCCACTGAATCTATGAAATCGGTAGAATGAAACAAGATTAAGTCAGGTTAAGTGGCACCTAAATCAGTCAGACTGATTTCCTTACAGGCATGGGTCAACCCGAATCAGGTAAATGATCTGAATCATAAATGGTTCACCACATTGACCAGGTGAGTGAGATCGATGGGAGGGATATGCCATTAACTCGTTAAAGACGCATCAATACGAGTAGCTCCCAATTAAAAACCATTCGATCGTTGATCCTAGAGCAACTTGCCAACCCACCTTGACATCATATGGTTAACCAATTCTGATTTGACCATCTAAGAGATTCATGCTCAACCACGGAGCCTAATCTACTTCCATTTGGTTTAATCAAAGAGAAGGACATGATCAACTACAACTATTGTTTGATTTAGAGCATTCTTAACCTAATCTAATTAGATTTGATCAAATACTCTTACAGTCCAGTTGATTTAAACCTTAGGGTCTAACCCTTTATGGACCCGATTTAGCTAACCCAAAGGATTAAATATATTTCATGTTTACATGTCATATATTTCAATCAAGCATTATATGTATTATGTTACTACTCATAATTCCTATATTTAGATCATATCTAAAGAGATTATGAATTAATATTTGACATTCAAATTAGACTCTCATAAATATTTGTATGTTTCATAACATAGACATGCCATCATATATCATATCTATGTTTTATACTAAACATGCAAATATCATGTTTTATATAACATCAACATGTATCAAATATAAAATATATTTTGAGAGTGTGTGTAATCAGTGTTTTGAAGCCAAAGATCAATTATCATGGCAATATCACAGAATACCTCGTTGAATGGGTAATTTGGATTTTCAATCCATCTGTGACCGAATAGACATGAGATTTGTTTTAGCCTTGATTACACAATTAATAGGAGCATTAATTTACATGCAATAAATTAGATCAATTCGAAACCATCGCTCTGATACCATTTGTAGGGAGAAACAATCCCCGAGGCATGCATATTTTAAAATTTTGATAACAATTATCAATGCAGAATTTTAAAGATTACATACTAATCTATCTAACATGCATCAAGATCATATCTTTGCCTTGTATATAGGATCGATTGATCCAAAATATGCATATAAATAAAAATATCAAGATCATATCTTGATCTTCAAGATGACAGTCATACTACTTATCTTGAAGCCTGCCTTAAGATCTAGGGATCAAATCGCTTACCTTAAGAACAGTAGGTAAATCCTTATTGCTCTGCAGCCGTTCAATCGTCCGGCCTCTAGTATCGTCCACGCGAAGCCCGAATGATCGGATTTCGGAGTGCTAGCTCGCAAAAAATAGCTTTGCTGATCTTGAATCCTCCCACTTGAATCTTTCTCTAAGATCCACCACGCTAACACCAGAATCACCAAAATTTTTTATTCTAACCTTTTTAGAATTACAATCCATGACATATCGTGTATTGTTGTTCTATATATTCTGGTGAGGGAATGCCCTCTATTTATAGTCTCAATTTAACTTTAACATTGAATTCTGACATTAAGAATTCCGTCGTTTGGTAGAAGCGAAGAGATGCCACGGCGCTTGGTTTAATTCCGACGTTCGGTGAAAACTAAAGAGACATGGCTAAATCCGACATTCGATGAAAACCAATGAGTCGTGGCTAAATCCGACGTTCGGTGAAAATTAATGTTGCATTAAATTCTACATGAGAATTTAATTTCTCATGAGATGAGATTTTAGCCATCTCATCATATGAGATCCTTATGCGAGAGGTTTGGGTTCAGGTGATGGTTTAATCTGATCTGAATTTATTTGACTGAACCCACATAGATCATGGTCCAAGCCCAAATCAAATTTGGCTAGTCTTAAATCTATTTAAATCCAAATCAAGTCTAATTTCAAATCAATATTTGAAATTGACTAGTCCTTCTAATGGACTTAAACCAAATTGAATCTTATTCACTTGTACTTAACCCAATTGAGATAATTCAATCAATCAAATTGATTAATTAAATCATATACGATTCTCAATCGTTGATCAGCAAATAGATCATCCTAGAAAACTTCTATGCGTGTGACTCTCTAGGTTCGAACCTAAGCCGGTAGCATAGAAACAACTTTCTATACTAATCGATGTGCCCATCTAGCAATGGAACCCGACGTCCGGATAGGTCGAAGAGTTGCGAGCAAACTCCAAGAACCCTAAGAAATAGTTACCATATAATTCATCCTCTTGACCACAAATGCTAAGGATGGCTTAAGAGCCTGTCAACTCTAAATAGCAAATCCATAAAGTGATTTCAACTTTAGTGATCATGTGACTTTCACATGAAGTGCCTTGGCCAAGGTCTTGCTAAATTGAAACACAAGCATTTTTCCTTTTAACGGATAGGTTAAATTCATCTTGATCCACAACTGACTACCACAAGTACTTGACTGCACCCAGTAACCTTTCGTAGCTGGATTAGAAATCCAGGTGGTCCGGTACCTAAGTACAATGAGTTGCTTGTAAGTCACTGGTTGTGATCTTCAGGTCTGAAGGATACTTATACCTATATCTTCTCGGATTAACTCTTGACAGTAGAGTATTCGGAAATGAGTCACGTTCGGTGAAATGTACTCCTACACTTTCACCTGTATGTCATACTAGTGTCTCTACACTCCTTGGTTAAGAGGACAACCAACAAATATGATATACAACGTCCTATAATTGATAGTACTATGGCCCTGTCATAGTATATCATTTGGTCGCGAACTCTTTAAGGACCTTCAAAGATAAATCCTCTTTTATTGTGAAGGAAGATCCTGAGGGCTTCATTACAATCAGGAGTATTAAGAAGATGTTCTTGTAATGAATAAACTACCAAATAACTTTTATTAATATATCAATTTATATATAATTTACATTAGCACAATCATCAAATGTTTGGCTTTAGGATACAATTCCCAACAGAGATTGGCCTTCCAAGTCCCCGAGTGGACTCATACAATGAGGAGACAATCCCACTCAATGAGAGCCAACCTCGACTTTATCGTTGAGGTACGTGACCGGGTGCGGCTCAGAATGGTTTCATTCCGCCAGCGAGCGGCAAAATATTACAACGCCTGAGTCCATCCCAAAACATTTCACCCTGAATACTTAATCCTTAGAAGGGCCGAAATATCCAAGCCAATGGAGGGGGGTAAGCTATCTCTAAACTGGGAAGGGCTCTATCAGGAAGCACTTCATTGAGGAGCCTACCAGATTGAAGGACTCGATGGTCGATCAATTCCCCGTACTTGGAATGCGGATAAACTCCGTCGATATTATCAATGATGTATGCATTCAATTGATCAAAATAAGAGAAGCTTCAAATATTGCCTTCTCATCCGACTTAGAAGTTCAGTAAACCCCCAGACCGGTCGTGAAACCCATGAGGTGGTTCCAAAAGACTCTCGATGGTCCTACAATCATCAGGTCACCCTTCAGCCAGCCGAGAAACCCCCAAGGTGGTTCAAGACCTATGGTTCCGACGACTCTCGAGTTAACTCCCGGGCCAGCCAAGAAACCCCTAACGTAGTTCCAAAAGGCTCTCGATGGTCCTGCTATCATCAGGTCACCCCCGGCCGATCGAGAAACCTCTGAGGCGGTTCAAGACCTATGGTTTCAACGACTCTTGAGTCAACTCCCGGGCCGGCCGAGAAACCCCCGAGGTAGTTCCAAAAGGCTTTCGACAGTCCTGCAATCATAAGGTCACTCCAGGCCAATCGAGAAACCCCCAAGGTGGTTCAAGATCTATGATTTGGTAACTCTCGAGTCAACTCCTGGGCCGGCCAAGAAATCCTCGAGGTAGTTTTAAAAGGCTCTCGACAGTCTTGTGATCATCAGGTCACCCTCGGGCTGACCAAAAAACTTTCAAGACGGTTCAAGACCTATGGTTCCAGTGACTCTCGGTCAACTCCTGGGCCGACCGAGAAACCCCGAGGTAGTTCCGAAAGGCTCTTGATGGTCCTGCGATTATCGGGTCACCCCTAGGCCAGTCGAGAAACCCCTAATGCGGTTCAAGACCTATGGTTCCGGTGACTCTCAAGTCAACTCCCGGGCCAGCCGAGAAACCCCCAAGGTAGTTTCAAAAGGCTCTTAATGGTCTTGCAATCATCAGGTCACCCCGGACTGCCAAGAAACCACAGAGGTGGTTCAAGACCTATGGTTCTGATGACTCTCAAGTCAACTCCTGGGCCGGCCGAAAAACCCCCGAGCAGTTTCCAAAAGGTCCTCGACGGTCTGCAACTGGCATCAACATCCAAGATCACTCCAGCAATGCCTAAGGGACGAAAGTGGGCTCAAATATCCCTAAAAAGTCTACGTAAGTCTTCAACCAGGCTGCTAACTTCCAAGGAAAATCAAGGATATTGAGGGCACGCCCTATTAAGCCTAAAGGCCAAAGCCGAGACACAAATACGAGGCAGCAAGGATACTACAAAAAGCTAAGTACATTATACTTAAGCAAAATGTTTCTTCTCTTTCATTGATATGTAAATTGTCATACAAAAAAGGCTGACTTGAGTCGGATTACATTAAAAGAAAAATATCAAAGCAAATGAAAGAATATAATAGTCTACAGCTCGGCGGACCTCGGTCCATCCTCGGCGCGATCCCTCTCCGGCCCTTCTTCTTCTTCAAGATCTTCGGGCTGAATCTTTTTGAGCCCACTAATCTTGAAGACCCGAGAGATCTTGTCCTTGCAATTTTTGAAGCCTTTGAGGTAGGCGTCGATGGCCCCCTCACTCATCTCCATAGCAAAATCAATGGAGCTCTTGTAGTGTTCCATGGCTTCTTGAGCTTGAGCCTCGACAGCGTTCATCTTCTCCCAGGCGGCCTGGGCATTCGTTTTGGCGGCAACCACTTTCTCCTCAGCAGCCCAGGCCTTCGCCTTTGCTTTTTCAACCCGCTCCCCAGCGTTGCCCAGCTTGAAGAGACATTATTCAACTTCTCCTCAGTCGGCCTCAGCCTTGCCATGGCCTCTCCCAACTTGACATCGGCAACCCTGGCCTTTCCTTCAGCCTCCTCAGCCTGCGCCTTCCTGTCGCGGTTCTCATCTCGGGCAATTTGTTCTCGAGCCCAAGCTTTGGTCAATTCATTGGCCATGTCATAGACCCGGGCTTGAGTGGCGGGTGCTTCCTTCCAGGCGAGTCTGCAATTGTTGGCGGCTCCAAGGCAGGTATCCCGGAGAACATAGATACCATTTGCCATCTACAAAAGATCAATTAATAAAGATTTGATTCAAGTCAAATACAAAAGAAGATGAGACATAAAGGTTCACCTGAAGCACGATGGTGTAGAGAATGTTGAAGGCATCGGTGATTGATCGATGGTGGAGGTCCTCCTAGAATTATGGGAGGCGAACGCGATCCAGCATACGCTCTACCAATCGACCGCTATGCACCACCGACAGCTTTGACGGTTGGGCCCCCGTGGCAATGGTAGGGGTGATCCTTCTTTCTTCAGGCATCAGCTGAGCTACCGATGGTGCCTCATCTTTAATCTCCACCATCGTTGGCACCTCGCCCCTAGCCTTCGGAGCGGCCTCCTCCCTCGGCTTAGCAGTAGCCGGTGCTCGTTCCTTGATGGCCCCTCCTCGGCTTCAACAGGAAAGCTCCCTCTTGTCGGTGCTTCGGCAGGGGACTCTCCCTTCTCGGCTCACCCGTGGATGTAGCCTCGAAGGGAACTGCGGGAGCCTGAGCCAGTTTGTTCTAAACCTCTTGGCGAGGCTTCTTGGGAGCCGGCCTTGCCTCGTCATCGGTGGCTTCCTTCCTACTTCGGATGCCTGCCCTCAGATGCTCAGACGAAAACCTCATTGCTATACAAGAGATCAAAGGTCAAAAAAAATGATGATGAAAAAATGAAAAATGAAGAAACAGAAAGCAAAGATGACTGACCTAGAGTTAGAGAGAAGGAAAGAAAGCTCGGGACTCAGGGATGAAAAAGAAGCACAAAGAAGGTACCAAAAGCATGAAAGGCTCTAAGGGACAAGCAGAACGATCTTTATATAATTTTTGAAATGTCCTGCCCAATGTAGTAACACGCAGAAGCCCGCAAGTGGATATGATGTCCAGCTGTCAAAATACCCTTCATCGCTCGAGATGCGATGCCTTGGTGACATCCAGGAGGGCATGATCTGTGGCAAATGATGAGATATTGATGATGGTGATCCAATAATGGTGCCCTACCTTTTTTGTTACTCGAGAAGCATTTTCTCAATCTCCCCGCGGGTGACATCACCTTTTATACCCACCTTAAATAAGAAAGGGACTTCGAAGAGACCCAACCTTCTAAGGGGCGCATGCCCGCCCTCGGTAATTAATGATGCACAAAGCTCGAAGATGATGAGAAATTTTATGCTCTTCTCGCTTAACAGGTGCATAACATGTGACCACTAAAGCTCAGGAGTGGAAGGGCATATGATGTGGCTGGTAAAGCCACTTGTAAGTTAACGGCCGGAGTTAATTGACGGTAGAAGTCGAAAGGATGTCGGCCTCGACCTTCAAGTTCAAGGCGGCCTCATCTAGACTTAGCCCTGACCTCCAAGGCGGCCTATCTTAGAACTCAGCCCTGACCTCCAAGGTGGCCTCCTCTCAGACTCAGCCCCGACCTTGAAGGCGGCTTCGTCTTCGGACTCGACCTTGGCTTCAAGGCAGCCTCGTCTCCAGACTCGGCCCTGACCTCCTAGGCGGCCTCATCTTCGGACTTAGCCCCGACCTTCAAGACGACCTCCTCTCCAGACTGGGCCCACCAATTGCCTGCGGCCAAATGCATGACAAAATCGAGCCCATCAATTATTTCCGGCCCATGTAACTGATAAGGCTGGACCCACCAACCGCCTATGGCTTGCATGTTTAATGGGACAAACTTTACTGGCTCTGACATTAAGCCTAGAAAGTCATCATCCATCATGAGGCTTTAATTACTCGGATCAAATGAGCCCGAAAAGTCATTATCATCATGAGATGCCAATCGCCCAGATCAATTGAGCCCAAGAAGTCATCATAATGTACCAATTACTCATATCAAATGGGAGAGACTCCAAGCTTCCCAAGCAAGCCTCACCGACTCAAAGAATATCCATAAAACGGGTAAAAGGGACCCCTGACCAGGTATGAACACTCAAACATTCAAAGAGTATTTTTATCTAAAAACTCTCTCTTTTGAGCTTCATCAATGTTACGATTGAGATTTTAGGCACAAACTTGAGTATCAAAGGGTCCCCGAAAGAATTTTCGATTCTCGAGACTTTTTGTAGGCCTCGTCTTGGAGTGAAGGTTCATTCGCAAACTCTAGTTGTACCTATAGACACTCATGGATATCAGCTCGCGATGATCAAGCATCATCAGAACATGTGTTATTTAACAAGTAAGATGATTGATCATGTAGGAAACTATATAATAGGTATAAATGAGTTGTACTTAAGTTTTATCTTTTCATGTGCATCTACCAACAAACGCACTGATCGAGCTTTGGGTCCTTGTAGGAAGAACATTTTGATGAGGAAACAAGTATAATAAGTAAAAAATTTATTCTTATTTAATCCTTTCAAATTCATTCCATTTAGATAGTTCTTCATGGGGATCGGGTTTTACTATTTTCATTGCCATTCTTATTTTTGCACAAAAATATTTCTTGGAGATCGAATTCTATTCTTGCTCTTGTAAAAGAAATTTTGTGTGATCTTGACAAGGTGTCCCCAAGTTTGCCGAGGGCTATTGACTTTCACTTGGCTTCTAAGCATCTCCCTTCAATCTCTAGGATTGGCATGGTTGGATGCATATTAATTTGGAAACTTAGGTGGCTCCTTATGAGCTCGCGGTTGCATGCTTCACATACTTCAGGTCAAAATTGTTAATTTCGTTTTGTTTTGACCGTTTCGGTGGCTTATCCAAAAAGATGAGTTCTCCTTCGTTTCGAAATATTTTTTAGCTATTTCAATGCATTTCGGCATGTTTGACCGTTTCGGTATATTTCGATCATTTCGATAAAATATATTTTAAAAATCAATTTGGAATTATTAAACCTTTCAGGACTATATATATATATATATATATATATATATATATATATATATATATATATATATATATATATAATGTCAAAAAAACCCTAGTTATCCTACCCCTTTTCTTTCGTCGCACGGCCGTACTCTCAAAAACTCAAACTTTTTATTTTTATGTTATTATTATTATTTATAAAATATGAATATATATATATATATATATATATATATATATATCGAAATGAAGCATCAAAACAATAATACAGAAATAGTTTTTTTATAAGCTAAAACAAAATATAATCCAAAATAAAATTGATAATTTTGCTTCAAGCCCCTATGGTTCATTTTTGCCATCTTGATAGTGATGATGCCAAACATTTTTTTTCTTACTTTTTTTTTTTAGGGACAACCCAAATCATTTGCTTTTTAATTACAGAAGGACCATGCAAGCATTAAACCAGCCATGTGCTAGATTGGGATAGGAGACCATGCAAGCGTTAAACCAGTTATGGGCTAGATTGGGATGGGAACGATAGGATCTTTCCCAAGTCCAAAACAGCGGGCTGGTTGGTTTTAATGCCTGACAAGCGTACTCGGCAAAAAACGTGCAAGAAAACGTTATTTTATTTTGATTTGAATTAAATTTTTTATTTCAATTTGATTTTAGTTTAAAAATTTAAAAATAAAAAATTTGATTTCAAATTTAATTTTTAAAAATCAATATAAATCAAATCAAATCAAATGTAAATATTATATAAATTTTTATTTATATTATAATTAGAATTAAGCTATTTATGTGTTATACGGCAGTTATATTCTTTTCTTATTTATGAATGATTAGATTATGAAAATTTTTATTTGCATCGCTCAAATTATCAGTATACCTTTAGTTTTATTTTATTTTTAATTTTAAATTATTCTTAAATTTTTTCTTCGTTACAAAAATTTCTTTTCACACCCTTCGTCCCAACAAAGCCCCCTTCCGCCCCCTCTTCCCCCTACACATAAATCCTTCACGTCCCTTCGTTCAGTTCTGATAGGTCAAATAAAGGCTTCTGTTTGGCCTATCAAGGCCAAACTGAAGGCCTTTGTTTGGTCATGCCAGACCGAACAGAGGTTCTTTGTTTGACCAAATATGGCCGAACAAATGGGCTAGAGAAGGGAAGTTATTGCTGGAGGGAAGAGAGCCGTCACATCCGCTTGCTGCTGCTGCCACTGCAATCGTTGCTGTCACTCACTACTGTCGGCCGAAGAAGGAGAAGGGAACATGAGAGGAGGGTGTCAGTCATGTAGGGTGAGGGAGAGGTATGTAAAGAGAAAAAAATTGAATGAGAAAGAGATTTAAGAATAATTTAAGAATTTAATTTTTTTTAAAAAAAATTGAGGGATGTTCTGTGTAATTTAAGTGTGCAAATAAACATTCCCTTAGAATCTGTCTGGCGATTGTGGCTATAGTGGATTGGGAGGATTGCTACAGTGATTTTGACGGCCCAATTCTTAAAGCACCCTTCTTCAAGAATTGGCTGCTTTAAGATTAGTGCTTCAGAACTTCATCGTCTCGATCTGGTGATTCCGGTGGTGCAGGCGACCGCTGCTCTGCTGTTGATGGCTGACGACAGCTCTGTTCTGCCTCCCGGTGCTGATGATCGTTCGGATCGCGGAGCACCGCCGCGATGCAAGGGACGGAGCTTGTTTACCTGGTCTGCTCATTGTCATCCCCTGTTGAAGTCGCGGGGCTGGAACTTCAGTTTCCGAAGATTATCCAGCTTCCCACGGCGGCGATTGACCGGGAGATGGAGGATTGGACTGCTTCAGGTTTGATTGTGAGGTCTCTATCAAGATGGGTTCCCCTGGAAGCTCTGATCAGGGGTCGGGTGGGACTTGCTGGCTGGATTGATTCCATCTCTCTGGCTCACCGAACAATTATGCTGAAGTTTGAGCTCCCGGCTGCCAGATGTGCTGCTTTGATGCAGCCCTGGGTTGTGAATGGTCAACCGCTTGCGATGGAGGCATGGTGACCTAATTTTGTCCCTGCGGACGATGCATTGTGCTCTGCTCTGTTATGGATTCGCCTTCCCAACCTTCCGATAGAATATTGGAATGAGGAAACTCTCCAAAGCATTCTTTCAGTGGCCGGTCATTTTGTGGAGGCGGATGCTTTCACGAAGGAGAGGCGGAGGGGAAGCTTTGCTCATGCCAGTGTTAGGGTTGATTTGAGCAAGCCTCTTCGGCCGAGGGCGAGATTCAGAGCTCATGGTTCCCCTTTCTGGCAGCAATTTGCGTATGAGCACGTAGATTGCATATGCTCGCACTGTGGATCTCTTCATATGACCAGACCATGTTCGTCTTCAACGGCTCCGGAGTCCTCTGCGGTAGCTCCTCAGTTTGGCCTTTGGATGGCTGATCTCCGCATCGGAAGCCTCCCCCTGTTGGGTTAATGCCGGGAATGTATCAGGCAAGGCCATAGCCGGGGAGTCTTCTGGCAAGGCTAAAACGGCATCTTAGGATGAGCTGGAGGGATGGCTAAATCCGGTTAAGGTCTCTCATAGGAGAGCTGTGCCATCACCATCCCTTCCCAGTGTTGTTATCATCAACTCAGAACACCAGGGGAAGAAGGGACTGTGCCGGGTGACTCCCTCCATGCCGGTTACTGTAGATTCTGATACAATAACCAACTTTGCTCCCGTGGGCTCTTCTGGGGTCTCTCTGACTTCTGTAACTCACTCCAAAACTCAGAAGGCCTCTAAGGGTAGGAGGAAGAACAATCTCCCAATTATGCTGAATGACAAGCAGCTATCTTCAGAATTTGTTTTCCAATTCAAGGCCCAGACTTCTGATGCTCAGGCAGAGACTCCCTTTGGGACTCAGAAACTGATTCAAGTGCCGATCCTGGATCTCAGCTGCATGTGGATGGGAAAGTGGCCACTAATCCTTTTAGCCTTATTGGATCGGACTGCTGGGCCGGATGTTCTAAGGGCCGGGTGGATGCCAATCCAGCTTCCCTGAAATGGGCCCGGGCCGGTGAGCTTAGTGGGCCCAGGTTGTTACCTAAGATTTCGAAAGGCAAGGGCCGGGTGTCTACTCTAGGCAAAGGCCCTTCAGTGGAAGTTGTTCCTCCTATGGTATCTGGACCCCCCCAGGGTAAAGATACCATAGCTGCTTCCCCTTCTATCTCTAGGGAAGAAAGATCTTACTCTATGGTTATGAATGATGCTATTCCAATGGAGTCAGTTCAGCAGCCGGTTCCCCTTGATCAGGTAGTGTGTCAGTTGCCTGATCAGGGACTCCTAGTGCAGTGTCATGATTCGGGAGACCATTTAGACAGGATTATGACGGTGGCTCAGGGTGGGGCCTAAGCCTACCTCCCTTCTTTCCTTATGAAGATTCTTATTTGGAATGTTCGAGGAGCATTGAAACCATCTTTTCGCTCCTCCTTTGGTAGGCTTCTGCAGATTCATCATTTTGATATATGTGTTTTGTTGGAAACTCGTCTGTCGGACCTAGTCTTCAGCATTTCTGGCGGGCGAGTCTCCCGTAGTTGGTCTTCCTATGTAGTGGAAGCTAATGGTCTCTCTAGTGGTATTTTGACCCTGTGGGAACCTTGGTATCCGAGTTGATGCCTTTCATCATAGTCACCAGTAGGTGGCCCTGGTTATATCGGAGGGGATCTCTTCGCCCTGGCTGCTTCTGGGCGTCTATGCCAGTACTGACTTTCATCAACGGCGCAATCTTTGGTCGAAGATTCTCACTTTATTAGGCTAGGGCCTCCCTACTCTCATTGCAGGGGACTTCAATTGTATTTTGGATGCTTCTGAGAAGCGTGGGGGGCATAGATTTGTGGATTCTTCGAACTCCATAGAATTTCACTCCTTCATCTCCTCAGCTGGCCTTTTTGATCTGAGATTTTCGGGGCCGCAGTTTACTTGGTGTAATAACTATAGTGGGTCTGCTGTGTGGGAGCGGCTGGATCGGGCTTTGGCTTCTTCATCCTGGCTGTAGTCCTTTTCCTGTGCAACTACTACTCATCTCCCTCGGATTGCGTCGGACCACTGTCCCCTCCTTATCTCTACTGAGCTGTCATCTCACATGAAGAGGCCTTTTCGGTTTGAGCAGTTTTGACGTATTACTCTTCGACTCGATCCCTCATAAGTCAGGTATGGCGAATGCCTATTAGAGGGAATTCTACTTATTGGCTCTCTCGCTGCTTAGAACTCACTAAGCGCAGACTCTTAAGATGGCATAGAAGAGAGGTGGGGGATCTTATGCAGCAAGTCCAGGTTGTGGAAGCTGATATTGCTACTCTTCAGGCTCAGGAGGATGCGGAGGGTCACCTAACTGAGCTTGATCTTCAGTTTCTTAGGTGTAGTTTGGCTTTGCATCATTCCTTGCTCCGATAGCAGGAGACCTATTGGCGACAGCAGTCCTGAGTTCAGTGGATCCAGGAAGGAGATCGAAATACCAGGTTCTTTCACCATGCCACTGTGGCTAGGCGTGCTGCCAATTAAATACAGCAGATTAGTGATGCGGATGGTAATATCCTTGATGATAATGGGGCTATTCGAGAGCAGATTCTCCATTTCTTTTAGTCTCGCTGGTCGGAGGTCTCTGCCTCTGACTCCCCCATTATCACTGCTACTCGAGCTGCCAGGGTTTCAGAGAATGATAATGGTCTATTGATTTGGGAGGTCCTAGCGGAGGAGATTCGTTCTGTAGTTTGGGCTCTGGGACCTGACAAAGCTCCTGGTCCAGATGGCTTTCCACCGTTCTTCTTTCGCTACTACTGGGACATTGTTGGGCAGGATGTCATCTTGGCTATTCAGTCTGCCTTCTCTTCTAGAGCTATTCCTCCATATTGGCAGAGGACTTTTCTTGCCCTTGTTTCCAAGAGAGGGAATGCTCTGCTTCCCCAGCATTATAGGTCGATCAGCTTATGTACCACTCTATATAAAGTCTGCACTCGCATCCTGGTAACTCAGTTGTAGGGGGTGATTCCCCGTCTGATCTCTCCAGAGTAGGGGGCTTTCATCCATGAGCGCAGTATCACTGATAATGCTCTTATTGCCCAGGAGTTTATGCATGACCTCCAGCATGCCACTCGTCGTCAGCCTCTCATGGCTGTTCAGTTAGGCATGGAGAGAGCTTATGACAGGATGAGTTGGACCTTTCTTCATCACACGCTACGGGAGTTTGGATTTGCTGATCTTTTCATTGAATGGGTTATGGCATGTTTCCAAGGGCCCTCGTTTTCTATTATTATTAATGGTAGTCCGATCGAGTTCTTTTCTCTACTTTCGAACTCCGCCAAGGATGCCCTCTCTCTCCATTCCTGTTCATTCTGTGCACTGATGATCTATCTCGTGCTCTTGATCAAGCGGTCGGGGCATCTCGATTGCAGCCTTATATGCCTGAGCCTCATGGACCTCCTCTCACTCATCTTCTCTTTGCTGATGACTGTATTCTACTTAGCCCAGCTTTTGTTCAGAATGCAGCTACCTGTTTTGCTATTGTTCAGTCTTATTGCTTGGCCTCGGGGCAACAGGTCAACTTGCAGAAATCTATTCTTTGTTTTAGCCCTTCGACCTCTCCCCGCTGTCGTGCTGCCATCTCCCAGTTGGTTGGGATCTCGACCTCCTTTGACCGCCTGACCTATCTTGGAATTCCTATTATGGGGCGGCGGCCCTAACAGCATGATTTGGGTCTTTCTATGATGGGGCATGTCACCTTGATCCACTCTATTCTTACATCGCTTCCTCTCTATCTATTATCCAATACCTTGATTTCGACTACCTGCCTCTGCCAGATTGAGAGACATATACGGGACTTTCTCTGGGCATCTATGCAGGGGAGCCATGGTCTTTATTTATTGGCTTGGGAAATTGTTTGTTTGCCTACTCATGAGGGCGGTCTTGGAATCCAATCCTTGGTACTCTGTCAAGAGGCTATTATGGCGAGGCATGCTTCCAGATTCCTGCTGAACCCTCACTGTTTCTGGAGTTTTGTCATGCATGGCAGATACGGTGGCTGGACTACTGACTCGGCCTTCAAGTTCCCCATGGATGTTCCTTCTTATGGTGTGCGATTTGCCAAGATGCCCTACTATTATGACTGATATCCACTACATGATTGGGGATAGGACTTCTGTTGATGTTATTCTGGACACATGGATAGCAGATCTTTCACTATCTCGATGGCCGACTTTTATCAGCTCTGATGTTGAACCCTCTCAGCTTGTTTCATCTTTGATTTTCCAGGAGAGTGCTGGTTGGAATGCCCCTACGGTGTCTCGGCTGTTTGGGACTGAGCTTGCGCATAGGATCCTCGCCATGCCTCTTCCTCTTTCGGCTAGGTCGGACATCAGACTTTGGCGTCGATCCTATCCTTGTGCCCCCTTCTAGGGATCTGGTTGCCCGCTTCCACTCTCGGACTTTGGGCCTCGGTGATGTTGCCTGGATTTGACGGTTGCCAGTACACCCTAAGATTCAGTTCTTTTTATGGAAGCTGATGTGGGATCGCCTACCTACATGTTTCCTATTGGCTGATCGTGGTCTTTCTATATTGCCTCTCTGCCCAATATATGGTATGCAGGATGAATCGGTCGATCATGTCATATTTATGTGTCCTCGTGCATCTCAGATATGGCAGCTAACCCACTTTACTCCATGGTTCTTGGAGTATGGACCCACCTAGCTTTCATTCCTGCATGCTGTCCGGTTGGTTACCCAGAGTGGTCCCTACTCTCAAGGTGTTTTATCAGCCTATGTGGCTTATCATATTTGGCTGTCTCGGAACTAGATTGTATTTACTGAGGAGACAGCCTCACCTCAGGTGATACTCCACAATGCTCTCTTTCATGCCAAGGAGTACACACACTATCATTTTAGCATTCACACTGACGGGCCTGGCCACTGGGACTTCCCTACTGCTTCAGCAGCGCACCGATATATGGTCTTCATCTCTTGGGAGCCTCCATCTTCGGGTTACGTCAAAGTGAACTTTGATGGTTCTGTCTCTGATCGTACTGCTGGTTCTGGGTTTGTTATTCATGGGGATGAGGGTCAGTTACTTGCGACTGGCGGTCATATCTCTATTGACATTTCAGTCCCTTTGGCTGAGCTCCAGGTTGCATGGGCTAGCATTACTCATGTTGTTCCTCATTTGGGCTATCACCGATTGATCATTGACGGAGACTTTCTCACGATTATTAGGTGGATTAGTCGGGATGGAGATCCATATTCTCTTCTAAATCCCCTTATAAGAGATATTAGAGTCTCTCTTCAGGTTACTTGTGCCCCCATGATTCATCATGTTTATCGAGATGCCAATGCTGCAGCGGATTGGGTTGCTTCTACCATTGCTTGCCATCCTAGCCAGTGGGAATGGCACCTTGGTGTCTCTTGCCCTGTTATTTTGCAGCAAATTTTATACTATGATCTTATAGGTTTGACTCATGCCAAATTGGTGTGATCGCCCGTTTGTAACAAAAAAAATTCTCTTAGATTACTAGTTAAGCATATAAATTATGACGAGTCTAGCCATCTTTAATGCCTTGAGAGAAAAGAAACTCGCACGTGATGCATTCGGTGAACGAGGATTTCAAGCTACTTGATGCAAGATTCCAGTCCACGGAGTGCCATCGGCATGATCGCTTTGACCTCATAATTTTTAACTATGGAAAGGGCTTTGGTTCGCAACTCATTGTTTCTGGAGTTCGGTCATATGTGGTAGATACGGTGGCTTGACTACTGACTTGGCCGGTAGCTTCCCCTGCGGATGTTCTTTATTATGGCGTGCGATTTGCCAGGCTGCCCCTACTATCATGACTGATATTCATGGCATGATTGGGGATGGGACTTCTGTTGATGTTACTCAGGACACATGGATAGCTGATATTTCACTATCTCGATGGTCAACTTTTATCAGCTCTGATGTTGAGCCCTCTCAGCTTGTTTCATCTTTGATTTGCCAGGAGAGTGCTGGTGGGAATGGACTGATGGTGTCTAGGCTATTTGGGACGAAGCTTGCGCGCAGGATCCTCGCAATGCCTCTTCCTCTTTATGCTGGGCCGGACATCAGACTTTGTCGTCGCTCCTGTCTTCCTTGCACCCCCACTAGGGATTTGGTTACCTGTTTCTGGTCTCGGACGTCGGGCATCAGTGATGTTGCCTGGAGTTGGCGGTTGCCAGTTCACCCTAGGATTCAGTTCTTTTTATGGAAGCTTATGTGGGATCGCCTACCTACCTGTTCTCTATTGGCTGATCGTGGTCTTTCTATAATGCCTCTTGTCCAATATGTGGAATGCAGGATGAATCTATTGATCATGTCATATTTATGTGTCCTCATGCATCCCAGATGTTGGCCCAGATGACAACCCAAGAGGGGGGGGGGGTGAATTGGGTTCTTTAAAATTAGCCTTTTAAATTATTTAGCTTGAGATGAATGAAGGCAAATGCAAAGTAAATATAAATTGCAGTGAATAAAACAGAGATAGAGAAAGAGACAATAGAACACGGCAAACACAAAAGATTTTATAGTGGTTCGGTGTATCCAACACCTACGTCCACTCCCAAGATTCACTTGGGTCCACACTATAATCACCCTAGATTACAGCAGAGTTGTTTTACAAGCTCACAACTCAAACTTGTTGTTTTTCCGGGCGCACAACGAACCCAGCTGGTTTTCAAGGGCTCACCAGCACAAAAACCCTTAACCCAAGCTTAACCAAGCTTGAACTGAGGTAAGACTACCTCCTCTAGTTCAATCCCCCAGATTGAGCTAGACACAAAGAATAGAAATATTGTTTGTTTAGTTACAAGGCTCCTTAATGAGCAGATAAACAAATGTAAGAATAGAGTTTAGATAAGCCTGATTTGCAGTTGGTTGGCTTTGAGCTTTTCTTCTTTTCTTCAACTCCTTTGAAGTGTAGAACCAGGCCTCAGCTCGGATTCTTCACGGAATATGTGTTGGAGTTGATTTGGGCTTTTCTCTTTTCTTTGAGTGTTGGAAATCTCTTGAGATGCTCTTGAATAGCACTTGGATTTTCTTCTGAAGCTTCCTTGGATTTGAGCTTGAACACAGAAGGAACTTCCTTTGATTTCACACTCTTTCTTTCACTCTATTTTGAATCACGGATTTTTTCAACTGAAGCTCTGTTTTTTCGATTTTTCTCTTCTTTTTCTTTGAAATAAATATCTCTCTATCGTCTCTCTTTGATTTGAAAACGGCTTCTCTATTTATAGATTCTGCAAAAATATAGCCGTTAGAGACAAAGAAAAATAGCCGTTAATCAAAAATCTTACCGTTGACGCTGAGTTGGCATCCGTAAAAATCTCGCCCAGATTTGCTGGAGTCGACTCATGCTTTTCCCGAGTCGGCTCGAGGTCGTGATACTAAAAATAGAAATGTTTAGAAAGTCAAAGGGTCGACTCACCAAAAGTAAAGTGTCGACTCCTGAAAGTCGGGGGTCGACTCATGAAAGTTGGGGTCGACTCGCGAAGTGCTCAGAAAAAACACCTCTGGTGTCTGAGCGGAGTCGACTCGCACAGTCATGGAGTCGGCTCGACAGAATCGGGGGTCGACTCGTGAAATTACGTGGGTCGACTCGAGACAGATAGACATTTCTGTTCTCTGAGGGGAGTCGACTCTGAAACTCAAGAGTCGGCTCCGGAACGTATCAAAAATCAGAAAGTTTTCTGATTGACTTTAAAATCGTTCCAGATTCATTTTAAATCATTGTTTTGACTTGAATTCAATAAAATTGACATTAAGAATTAATTCAAGAAGTATTCCAAAAACTCATTGATTAATCTATGAATTATAAAATTTCTTTTTGAAAGCTTAAACATTGAGCTTAAGTTACTTTCAAAATGATTAATGTCAAACTTTAACATTCTCATTGATTGTTCAAAATAAATTCATTGCACATGTAAATAAACTCATTACATCTTTTACATACTCATGGCTTTTGGTAATCATCAAAATCAAAAGGATTGGGGCATATAATTTTCAATAATCTTCCAACAATCTCCCCTTTTTGATGATGACAAAAACATTGAGTTTATGCATGATTGATTTGTGAATTTATTTTGATTTCATAAATAGGCTCCCCCTGAATTAGGCCTGAATGAGGTAGCTCCCCCTATGAAACTTAATCATTCAATTAATTATCTCATTGATTAATTTGATTTTCTCATATGCATATTCAATCATAAAACTATAAAACTCTCCCCCTTTTTTGTTATCAACAAAAAGGTAGAGAAGCATAAACATTCATTCATTCGTTGATAGAAAGAAATACATTGAGTAAACAAAATTGACATTTCATTTCATCAAAGAGTCTAATACATCAAAGTGTCTAATACATTGATATCAAAATGTAAAACATAACAATAACTTCAATACATAGCAAGGATTGAGTATCTAATACATTAGAAATGAGTTCTAACAATCCTAGTCAAATGATCAATTATTCTTCATTCCATCTGATTGGATTTTTACATAGTCTTTTAGCCTCTCATCCACAAAGGTGCAAGCAGTCAAAATTTTGTCTTGAAGCTCCGCATTGCACTTAGAGTAGGTTTCGCCATCTCCGCAATATCTTTAAGTTCTTCAAAATGTTCTTGAGATCTCCACTTAAAGATTGAGAAGTGCTGAGAGTAGACTCAATTTTAGTGATCGGTCATCCAAAGAATATAGAGTCTCCTTTAGATTCATGAACTTATTTCAAACTCTGACTTTAATTTCTCTGACTGATCATCCAAAAGTCCTTTGAGTTGCTTTAATTGTAGATCTGAGAAGCCAGCAGAAGAGGATGAAGCTTGATCAAATAACTGAGCGGGGGTAGGAGCAGGTGCAGAAGTAGGAGGGCTCGGAGGTGCAGGTGAAGAGTGTCTAACTGATGGACCTGGTGCCTCAACATCCTAGCTCTCTTCTACTAATCCTTTCCTCTCCCATTCCATTTTCTTAATAAAACCCATCCGATGAATGGTGGCCAAGCTGTAAAAGTCTGTATGCCTCAGGTTCCTCATGGCTCACTATCAGAATAACAATCCTTGACTCTGAAAGATCTTGGTGAGGATCATACCATAGGGCAAGCTTGATTTCCTTTTCCTCCACAGTCAGCAATATACCAAAGAATCATACTGGGAAGGTTGATTGGTTTGCCCGTAACAATAGCATCCATCACAAAAATGTCCCTTTCAGATACATAATCAAATCTTCCTATCTTGGGAAAAAGAATCCTACTGCATATGTTATGAAGCAATCTCAGTTCTAGGGATAATTGGTTGGCAAAAACTTCCTCAAAACCGACAACTTCTCGGTTAAGTAATCTAGAGCAGGGCTTCGGTCTTCAGAAGAAAATGTAGCAGTTCCTGACAGGGTAGATCCAATAGTCTAGACAGAAGCTCTACAGTCACTGAGATCCTATTTCCTCTCACAGTGCTTATGAGACCATGATCTCCTCTAGACAAGTTCTTATAAAACTCCTTACAAGAGCGGGATAAGTAGGCAAGGAACAGATCTTCTCCCAACCCATTTCTATCAATTGTCTTCCCAAAAATCCCTCTGCCTCAAAAATTCAAAATCCACTTTTCTTCCCGTGGTAATGATTCTATCTGCTAATCTATCTACCTGAGAAGGAGCAGTGGCTGGAGAAGCATTTGGGTTGAAGATGATGAAGTAGAATCCGTGCTTGGAGAAGGCTCACGAACCGGACGCCTCACCGTCTTCCTCACGGCTCTCTTCCTCTTCACACCGGCCGCAGCAAGATTGGAACCTCGAGTTTTGGGTGCCATTGGTCGATTGGAAGGATTAATCAGTGATTTTGGGAATTTGGAAGGTCTGGAGATATTTTGGAGAGAGTATTTTGAGAGATTGGGAGTTTGAAATGAACGGCGAGTCGACTCTGCCCTAGATAAATCAACCTGGGACCACTTCGAGTCGGCTCGCGCAAAGCAAGGGGTCGACTCCGGACAGTCACAGAAAACCATCCCGAAGTGGAGTCGACTCGCGCCGAGAAGGGGTCGACCCGAGAGTTTCAGTCGAAACCAGGAGTCGACTCCGATACTCACCGAGTCGGCTCCGAGACCATTTCAGAGCAAAAACATGAAATTTCTGAAATGTGTCCGGAATTTGATCATGAAAATTGATAAAATAATCATTGAATATGAATGGATCAATTAGATATGAATTCTAGATAAGATTTCCTTAAAGATCAAGGATTTGAAAGAATCTTAGATAAAATTTCCTTAGGGGTTTCAAATTCATTCTAATGGATCACAAATCCCTAACTCTCCTCTAAGATAACAGAATCTTTCTTCACTTAAGGTTTTGTAAATATGTCTGCTAATTGTTCTTCAGTGTTAACATAATCAAGACAATTTCATTATTTGCTACATGTTCTCTTATAAAATGATATCTAATTTCTATGTGTTTGTTCTTGAATGTTGAATTGGATTTTTGTTAGATTAATTGCACTTGTGTTATCACATCTTATAGGTGTTTTATCAAGTGTGATACCATAGTCTTCAAGTTGTCGCTTAATCCATAGGATTTGAGCACAGCAACTTCCAGCTGCTACATATTCAGCTTCAGTAGTTGATAATGCAACTGAATTTTGCTTTTTGCTAAACCATGAGATTAAGTTACTTCCTAAGAATTGGCATGCACCACTTGTGCTTTTTCTATCTAACTTACATCCAGCATAATCAGAATCAGTGTATGCAATCAGATTTAATGTGGAGTCTCTAGAATACCATAAACCTACATTTTTTGTTCCACTTACATATCTTAGTATTCTTTTAACAGCAATTAAATGTGATTCTTTAGGTTCAGACTGAAATCTAGCACATAAGCAAACAGCAAACATTATATCTGGTCTACTTGCAGTTAAGTAAAGTAGGGATCCGATTATACCTCGATAATATTTTGATCAACCTTCTTACCTTCTTCATCTTTGTCCAGCTTGCATGAAGGACTCATTGGTGTTCCGAGGGGTTTAATTGATTCCATACCAAACTTCTTTAGGATTTCTCTTGTGTATTTTGTTTGGTTGATAAAGATTCCCTCTTTGCTTTGTTTGATTTGGAGTCCAAGGAAGAAGTTGAGTTCTCCCATCATGCTCATTTCGAATTCTCCCTGCATAACTTAGCAAATTCTTGACATAGAGATTGTTAGTAGCACCAAAAATAATATCATCAACATATATTTGAACTACTAATAAATCTTTACCTTTTCTTTTCAAAAAAGTTTTATCAACATTTCCTCTTATAAAATCATTTTCAATTAAGAATTTACTTAATCTATCATACCAAGCTCTAGGTGCTTGTTTCAAACCATATAATGCTTTGTGCAATTTAAAAACGTGATTTGAAAATTCGTGATCTTCAAAACCTGGTGGTTGTTCTACATAACTTCTTCATTTATAAATCCATTTAAAAATGCACTTTTTACATCCATTTGAAATAAGTTAAAATTCATATGACATGCAAATGCAAGTAATAGTCTAATGGCTTCTAATCTAGCTAGGTGCAAAGGTTTCATCAAAATCAATACCTTCTTCTTGATTATATCCTTTTGCAACTAATCTAGCTTTGTTTCTAATTACTATGCCATTTTCATCTAGTTTATTTCTATATATCCATTTTGATCCTATAACTGAATGATTTTTAGGTCTTTCAACTAAGGTCCATACATTATTTCTTGTAAATTGATTTAATTCTTCTTGCATTGCTAACATCCAATTATTATCTTTTTCAGCTTCTTCAATAGTTTTAGGTTCAATTTGTGATACAAATGCAAGATGATTACTAATATTTCTCATGATGATCTAGTTCTTATTCCTTGAGATGGATCACCTATAATCAATTCCTTAGGATGACTATAAGCATATCTCCAATCTCTAGGAAGATCTACATCATTATGATTAGTATTAGTATCATCATCCTTAGGTGAATCATTATCTTTAGCTTCTTGTTCATGATCTGAAGATACATCAATATTTAATTTTTCAAGATCTTTCTCAATTATGTTTGTATCTTCTCATCATCAAATTTTTCAGAACGAGTTGCTAAAGATTCATCAAAAACTACATGAATGGATTCTTCAACAACTAAAGTTTTCTTGTTAAATACTCTATATGCTTTACTAGTTGTTGAATATCCTAAGAATATTCCTTCATCAGATTTAGCATCAAATTTTCCTAAATTGTTTTTACCATTATTATGAATGAAACATTTACAACCAAATGCATGAAAATATTTTATATTGGGTTTTCTATCATTGCCATAATTCATAAGGTGTTTTCTTTAAAATTGGTCTTATTAAAGCTCTATTTAAGATGTAACATGCTGTGTTAATAGCTTCCGCCCAAAAGTATTTGGGAGTTTACTTTCACATAGCATGGTACGGGCCATGTCTTCTAGAGTCCTATTTTTCTTTCAACTACACCATTTTGTTGTGGGGTCCTAGGTGCTGAAAAATTATGATTAACCATTTTCATTGCAAAACTTTCAAATAAGTGATTTTCAAATTCAGTTCCATGATCACTTCTTAGAGACACTATGGTAGTGTTTTTCTCATTTGTGACTTTCTTGAAGAATTTCATGAATATCGAGAAAGTCTCATCTTTGTGAGCTAAAAACATTACCCAAGTGAATCTAGAGTAATCATCTACTATCACAAGACCATATTTCTTTCCTCCTAGACTTGTGGTTCTAGTTGGTCCAAAAAGGTCCATGTGAAGTAGCTCTAAGTGGCCTAGAAGTTGAAACAATATTTTTAGATTTGAAAGAACTTCTAGTTTGTTTTCCAAACTGACATGCATCACATATTTTGTTATTTTCAAAATCTAATTTAGGTAAACCTTTTACTAAATCCATTTTAATTAGTTTTGAAATAAGGTGTGTGCTTGCATGACCTAATCTACGATGCCACAACCAACCAATCTCATTTATATTAGCATTATCAGCAACTAAGCAATGATTATTAGTAGACAATTTGTCTAAATCAATCAGTATACATTGCCATTTCTATTTCCAATAAAAACAATGCTATTATCAATGGGATTAGCTACAGTGCATAAAGAAGATTCAAATGAACTTTAAAACCTTTATCACACAATTGACTTATACTAATTAAGTTATGCTTTAAACCATCAACATAAAGTACATTTCAATATGTGGAGGGAGTTATTTGAATTTACCAAACCCCAAGATTTGGCCTTTGCCATTGTCGCCAAATGTAACAACTCCTCCCTTTCTTCTAGGGTGATGAATTCTTCTTTGTCACCCGTCATATGTCTTGAGCAGCCACTATCAAGATACCACTTTCTCTTTGATCTTGGCCACAAGACATTCCTGCAATATATCAAACTTTATGTTTAGGTACCCAAGCTTTCTTGGGTCCTTCATGGTTAGTAGCAACAAATATTGTTCCTTTCGGAACCCATATTTTCTTCCTTTAACATTTAAGTTTTATTAGGTTTCAGAATTTTACATTCATAAGATTTATGTCCTTTTGATTACATTTAAACATGTAAAATTACTTTGGCCAGCACTTACAAAAATATTTTTAAGTGATTTTTGTTTTCTTAAAGTGTTATATCCTAATCCGGCTTTGTCAAAAACTGCTTTTTGACTATTTAATAACATGTTAATTTAATGTAAACTTATCAACTATATTTTTATGTTTTTCAACCTCATTCTTTAGTTTATCTTTTTCATTTGAGATTGATTCCTTTTCATTCATTAAATTTTATTTTCAGATTTAAGTTTCTTAATTTCATTGTTAAGATTTTCCTTTTCTTGAATGAAAGTTAAGTTTTCATTTTTCAAAATCTTGTATTTCTTTTTCAAAACTTTGAAATCCCAACAAGTTCATTAAAGCATCAAAAAGTTCATCAAAGCAAATTCATCGCAAGGGTTTCGGAACTTACCTCATCGTTGTCGTCGCCATAAAGCATACGTTTGCGACTTCCTTTTGTTCTTCTTCTTCGGAAGAAGATTCCTCGCTGTCACTCCATGTCGCCATATAAGCCTTCTTTTTCTTTTTGTAGGCTTTCTTCAATTAGGACATTCATTCTAAAGTGCCCCGGTTTATTACACTCATAACAAGTCAAGGGGTCTTTCTCTTTTCTTTGTCCTTGTCCTTTTTTTATCCTTTTCTCCTTCCCACTTAGCTCCAAATTTTTTCTTGTGGAAGGGTTTCTTTCTCCTCATAAATCTTTTAAATTTCTTTGCTAAGAGAGCAGTCTCTTCATCATCATCATCATCATCACTGCTGCTCTCTTCTTCTTTTGCAGCTTTGAGGGCAATTTTTTTTTTTCTTTGATCCTCCTCAAATGCTGCCTCATAGTCAGCTCATGGGTCATAAGGGATCCTAGAAGCTCCTCTAAGGGTAAAGTGTTGAGGTCCTTAGCTTCTTGGATTGCAGTCATTTTTGCTTCCCATGATCTTGGTAATGACCTAAGAATTTTTCGAACAAGTTCAGAGTTAGTATATGTCTTACCAAGACTTTTCAAACCATTTACAATATCAGTGAATCTAGTGTACATGCATGCAATGGTTTCAGATTGTTCCATGCTAAAATTCATATTTATGAACAAGAATATTAATTTTAGATTCTTTTACTTGATTGGTACCCTCATGGGTAACCTCTAATCTATCCCAAATCTCCTTTGCGGAATTACATGTGGAGATTCTATTGAATTCATTAGCATCTAAGGAGCAATATAAAACATTCATGGCTTTAGCATTAAGCTGTGCCATTTTCCTATCATTATCATTCCAGTCCCTTTCGGGCTTAGGAACAATAGTGCCATCTATAACATGTGTGGGTGTACTAGGTCCATTGATTATAACACCCCATAGCTCATAATCAGAAGCTTGAATGAATATCCTCATTCTAGCTTTCCAATAAGAATAATTTGAGCCATTAAAAAGTGGAGGTCTATTCGTAGAATGACCTTCAGCAAAAGAACCAACTTGTGTTGCCATTTGGAACTTTAGCTCTTGATCGTGTGATCAAAATCTAATGAGCACTAGCTCTGATACCAATTGTTGGCCCAGATGACAACCCAAGGGGGGGGGGTGAATTGGGTTCTTTAAAAATTAGCCTTTTAAATATTTAGCTTGAGATGAATGAAGGCAAATGCAAAGTAAATATAAATTGCAGTGAATAAATAGAGATAGAGAAAGAGACAATAGAACACGGCAAACACAAAGATTTTATAGTGGTTCGGTGTATCCAACACCTACGTCCACTCCCAAGATTCACTTGGGTCCACACTATAATCACCCTAGATTACAGCAGAGTTGTTTTACAAGCTCACAACTCAAACTTGTTGTTTTCCGGGCGCACAACGAACCCAGCTGGTTTTCAAGGGCTCACCAGCACAAAAACCCTAACCCAAGCTTAACCAAGCTTGAACGAGGTAAGACTACCTCCTCTAGTTCAATCCCCCAGATTGAACTAGACACAAAGAATAGAAATATGTTTGTTTAGTTACAAGGCTCCTTAATGAGCAGATAAACAAATGTAAGAATAGAGTTTAGATAAGCCTGATTTGCAGTTGGTTGGCTTTGAGCTTTTCTTCTTTTCTTCAACTCCTTTGAAGTGTAGAACCAGGCCTCAGCTCGATTCTTCACGGAATATGTGTTGGAGTTGATTTGGGCTTTTCCTCTTTTCTTTGAGTGTTGGAAATCTCTTGAGATGCTCTTGAATAGCACTTGGATTTTCTTCTGAAGCTTCCTTGGATTTGAACTTGAACACAGAAGGAACTTCCTTTGATTTCACACTCTTTCTTTCACTCTATTTTGAATCACAGATTTTTTCAACTGAAGCTCTGTTTTTTCGATTTTTCTCTTCTTTTTCTTTGAAATAAATATCTCTCTATCCGTCTCTCTTTGATTTGAAAACGGCTTCTCTATTTATAGATTCTGCAAAAATATAGCCGTTAGAGACAAAGAAAATAGCCGTTAATCAAAAATCTTACCGTTGACGCTGAGTTGGCATCCGAAAAATCTTGCCCAGATTTGCTGGAGTCGACTCATGCTTTTCCCGAGTCGGCTCGAGGTCGTGATACTAAAAATAGAAATGTTTAGAAAGTCAAAGGGTCGACTCACCAAAAGTAAAGTGTCGACTCCTGAAAGTCGGGGGTCGACTCATGAAAAGTTGGGGTCGACTCGCGAAGTGCTCAGAAAATATACCTCTGGTGTCTGAGCGGAGTCGACTCGCACAGTCATGGAGTCGGCTCGACAGAATCGGGGGTCGACTCGTGAAATTACGTGGGTCGACTCGAGAAAGATAGTCATTTCTGTTCTCTGAGGGGAGTCGACTCTGAAACTCAAGAGTCGGCTCCGGAACGTATCAAAAATCAGAAAGTTTTCTGATTGACTTTAAAATCATTCCAGATTCATTTTAAATCATTGTTTTGACTTGAATTCAATAAAATTGACATTAAGAATTAATTCAAGAAGTATTCCAAAAACTCATTGATTAATCTATGAATTATAAAATTTCTTTTTGAAAGCTTAAACATTGAGCTTAAAGTTACTTTCAAATGATTAATGTCAAACTTTAACATTCTCATTGATTGTTCAAATAAATTCATTGCACATGTAAATAAACATATCACATCTTTTACAGTACTCATGGCTTTTGGTAATCATCAAAATCAAAAGGATTGGGACATATAATTTTTCAATAATCTTCCAACACCAGATATGGCAGTTGACCCACTTTACCCCATGGCTCTCGAAGGATGGTCCCACCTGACTTTCTTTCCTGCATGCTGTCCGTTTGGTTATCCATAGAGGTCCCTGCTCTCAGGGTGTGTTATCAGCATATTTGGCTTATCATATTTGGCTGTCTCGGAACTAGATTGTCTTTGCTGAGAAGATGGCCTCACCTCAGGAGATTCTCCGCCGTGCTTTCTTTCATTCTATGGAGTACACTCGCTGCCATTTTGGCATTCACTTTGACGGGCCTGGCTACTGGGACTCCCCTGCTGCTTCGGCAGTACGCCGTTCTATGGTCTTCGTCTCTTAGGAGCCCCACCCCGGGTTACGTCAAAGTGAATTTTGATGGCTCTGTATCTGGTCGTACTGCTGGATCTGGGTTTGTCATTCGTGGGGCTGAGGGTCAGTTAATTGCGGCTGGTGGTCACAGCTCTATAGACATTTTTGTTCCTTTGGCGGAGCTCCAGGCTGCATGGGCTGGCATTACTCATGTTGTTTATCATTTGGGCTATCGCCGATTGATCATTGAGGGAGACTCTCACGATTATCAGATGGATTAGTTGGGATGGGGATCCATATTCTATTCTAATCCCCTTATTAGAGATATTAGGGTCTCTCTTCAGGCGACTTATGCCCCCGTGATTCATCATGTTTACCGGGAGGCCAATGCTGCGGCTGATTGGGTTGCTTCTTCTATTGCTCACCATCTTGGCCAGTGGGAATGACACTGCGGAGTCCCTTGCCCAGTTATTTTGCAGCAAATTTTGTATTATGATCTTACAGGTTTGACTCGCGTCAGAGTGGTGTGATCGCTCGCTTGTAACAAAAAAAAATAAAAAAATAAGCCATAGTTTTGAATATTTTTATATTTAATTTTAAATAGAGTAGAACAAAGAAAGTAAATTCATATAATCGATTCGATATAGTTAAAAAACTTAAATAAATTGAGTTGAGTTAAGATATATATATATATATATCAAAATTATTTTAAAAATTATTTAATTTTTATATATCAATAAATTTATTTATTAGTAAAAATAAATTTTATATGTTTGACTTTTGTATAGAACGGTAAATTTAGCATAATAAATATGAAAGATTTATGAATCTAATTTTTTCATAGATGAAAAAATTTAGTATGGCAAATATAATATATTTTTAAATTATGCATATATAAAATTAAATATATATTATTTGATTTATTAATCAATTGCTGTCATTAATTTCTTCATTCCATTTAATTATTGTCCAACCTTATAATCAATTATAATTATTTTAATTAATTTTTATTTTTATTATGATTCATTCAAAAAAAAATTTCTATCTTATGCGCTAGCTTTTGATGTGCTCTCATATTTTTTTTAGCTTTTTATCAATTTTATTTTTTTATCTTGAGGCATTTGAGCAGTCGTATGTGTCTTGCAAAGGTTAATTATTGTGTCATGATGAGTAGACCTGCACCAAGGTCAGTAATTATATGTTTTAACTGGTTGATAATTAATTTTTACTAATTATATTGGTTGTCTTATTAAATTTATAATAAAAAAATTATGTAGCCTTTGTTACGTTGCTTTTAGCGCATGTGAACTAAATGGAGTAAAGTTTAGAAAAATCAAGGACATCAAGATTATACGTAAAGTCTCGCGAGGTTGGATGGAAGCGTTGGATGAACCAGATTGAAACAGATTTTTAAATAAAATATTATAAAAGCACCGCCATTGATTTTTTTTTTTTTTAATTTTTTGCCGATTGAAACCGATTTTCAAATAAATATCATAAAAGCATCGCCCAGGATTTTTTTTTTTACCCCTCAACAGTGCATATAAAACAATATCAGTGACTGCTTGATTTAAATATTAGATATTATTGCTGCTAAGTTTCGTTCTTCGGTTTAAGTGCAGTTCATATCTGGATTCGAATCACGATCTTTCATCTAAACAAATCTGCAAGATAGTCCTTATACAGGAAGCATTGGGGGATGGCCCATGTGGAAGACCATTCGATGCTTAAGTTAGTGGTAATTCTCAGTAGACAGGTACAAGAAGAAGACTTTTGCAGAAGAGTCCCTCAAGAATGACATTTCGAGAGCTGTGAAATCTGCTTGAGCTTTCTTGAGTTAAGATTGAGCTACCTAAAGAGGTCTTAGGACAAGGTATTTATAAATTGTTGGAATGATGTCGAGTTTTTACCTGATTTCTCGTACGTGTCTTGGAAAGTTGAAAGCCGATACGATTCGAATCTGATTCAAATCTGATTAGTTACGGGCCGATATGATTCAAATCCTATTAGTTACGAGGATCAACAGTCAAGGGAGCTGATTGGTGCTTCAATATTTGGTTATTTATGGTCATTAGGCCATATCTGGCTTTATTTCCTTCTTGGGGATGCCAGGAACCGATGTAATCGGAATCTCGCCAAATAATTAGGGATTTCAATTTTCATTTATTGCGGTCAGAGGGTCATATTTAGCTCCTTGTTCCTATCTTAGGAGGATTGCTTCGAAATTTGAGTGATTGGAGCTGTTTATTGTCAGAAGTCCTTGGTGTAGCACCAGGCAACAATGGTGTTGAGTCGAAAAAGAAAGTACTTTGGTGCTACCGAAGTGTAGGGATGTCTCAATTCTGCCAAGGCATAGAAATAGCTTGGTCCTGCCAAGGTATGAAGATAGATCGGTCTTGTTGACGTATAAAGATAGCTCGGTCCTATCGAGATAGAGTGATTAGGTTTGATCAAAGCATGACAGTTTATCTTTTTCGAAAATGATAATTGACGAGTCAAAAATCGAAAATGATTCTAGCTGTTTGCACGAATATTATTACACTAACGATTTTATCCCGTATCAGATATTATAATGGGAAAGTATTCATTTGAGCTCAAGTGATGACAAAGCCACCACTAAACCATGGAATAATGATAGGACTCGTAGGGCTGGAAACAAATCAAAGGATAAAAAGAGAGAAGAAAGAACACTGTAGAAACTTTCTAGCACCAAACTGAAAATGCACAAATTATTAACTTTTTTTTAAAAAAAAACTT
>UESW01004910.1:268668-326054 GCA_900491605.1 Calamus simplicifolius
TTACAAAAAAGGTAAAGGTAATTTTGTTAAAAAAATTATTAGATTACAATATATCCATTATGTGGATAACCATCTCTTCCTGAGGTAATTTGAGTGGTAATACAGGATAGTTTGCCATTCAAAATATGTACCAAATATGATTATCCGGTAGGTTCTATTTAAATTATCGATAATCTGAATAGATTACCTACTACCAAACATTCCCTTAGTGCTGGATTAGATTGGCCAAACATATCAGTGAAATGAACTTCTGATTGATCTAATTCTTTAATTAGGTCAGCTTGATAATTGATCTCACCAAAATCAATAGAACTGTCTCATTATTTTGTGACGACCCAGTGTGAATTAAGAAACTAAACTAATTTTTAATGCCCTTTGCAACTATTTTTTAATCCACTAATTTAAATGAAGAGTTATTTTTTAATGTTTTAAGCTTAAATCTATTTTTATCATTCATCTCTTCAATCTATTTATAACTTTATGGATGCAAACTTTACCAATAATTTTGTATCATTATGTTGCTTTTTTATATTTGTAAACTAATATTACTATTTTTAAAAATATTAATTTGAAGTATTATTATAGATATTGTATTTTATTATGGTTTAAATAATATATTTTAAATATTAAAATTTAAAATTTTAAATTAATTGAATTCTATAGATAAATTGTTTTTATTCATCATTATAAATTATATTTTTTATTTTAATTTATTTTAATTATTTATATAGCTCAATCATTGATCTATTGATCACAAATGACGTTAGAGGTTCCTTATTAGATTATTTAATTCAGGAAAACAATTCAGGCCCACCCGTGCTTCGTGTTAACAAATAGGAAAGGAAAAGTCTTTGCTGACTGCCTCTGGTGCACAAGGCACCACCGGGCCCTCGTTAACTGCGCACCAACAGTACATGCCTTATGCATCAGGGGTGCCAAAGACGTTCTTAATAAAAAGATTTTATACATCACATTCGGTACAATAAATCTTACTATATTGATCTATATGTATCACAATAGAATGGGATGAGATAGTAGGGTTATAATTACAAATTTGTAAGTGGTATACTATCTCTGATGAGACGGGATGGGATGACTTATTTTTCAAAAAAATATTAAGACATCCCAATTATAAAATTATGATACCATAGTTATAAAATTATGATACCCATTCAAAAATGTTTAGACAGCTTTACAACATCTTGATGGAAAAAAATTATAATATCCTAGTTGTAAAATTATGACACCATAGTTATAAAATTACGATACCCGTTCAAAAAGCTAAAAAATAATTATGATATCCCAATTATAAATTTACGATACCATATTTATAAAATTATGACACCCATTCAAAAAATATGTCTATACATAAATTTTAAAAAAAACTGAACGGATATTAATGCACGTCATGTCAAAATTTAAGGTGACACCCTAGTCGTAAAATTATAATAGTTATAAAATTAAGATACTCATTAAAAAAGTTAAAAAAAAAATTACGACATCTCAATTGTAAATTTATGATATGGTAGTTATAAAATTATGACATCCATTCAAAAAATATTTATACACAAATTCTAAAAAAATGCTGAATGAGTATTAATGCACGTCATGTCAAAATTTAAGATTATACTCAAGTTATAAAATTACAACACCGTAGTTATAAAATTAAGAATCTATTCAGAAAATCAAAAAAAAATTACGACATTTTAGTTGTAAATTTATGATATCGTAGTTATAAAATTACGATACCCATTTAAAAAATCTGCACGGCACTGTTTCTGGTCTGTACATAAATTTAAAAAAAAAGACTGAATAGATATTAATGTATGTTACATCAAAATTTAGTACGATATTCTTGCTATCTCATTTCATTCCATCGCATTAAATCATGTAAAATTTATATAGATCAATAAAAAAAGTAGTACAACTCATGTAGAATTTACTAACAATATTATGCCTCTACCAACGAATCATCTCGGATTGGTGCTTCACGTGACAGCCCAATGCATACTGCATCTGTCATGACAGATGCCTTGGAGCTTCTTCTTGTCACCATTAGTGGGCCTGCAAACATTGTTATTGGATTCATTAGTTAGTGTGGGCTGTATTATAATATTATAATAATTGTATCCATCAAATTCAACATGTTCTATATATTATAATATTATAATAATTGTATTTGTTATTGTTAATATATATTTTTATTATTTAACTTTTATTTTAATATAATTAATAATATTTTAATCGAAAATATTCAACTCAACTCAATACACAATTATTACCATTGTTGTAGGGGTCTCTTATCGTGTTGTGTAGGTACATAATAATATCTTAGATAATAATGCATGGTTGATATTTAGCTGTTAACCTATTACAACAGCCATTATATAGTGAAAATAAACAGTGATTTTAGATTGAGTGCTAGATTAATGTTTATATTAAATCTTTATGTCAGTAGGTTTTTTTTTTCACTGTTTATGCATTAGTTTCTTTTATAATTGCTAAAAAATCATTGCAAAGTAATCATCATTTATTCCCAAATAAACTTAGTCTAAGTTGCTCTAGAAAAATAACAGTCAGCTTTTCCATTATGACAAAAAATAATTATTGAAGCAGTAAATCAGGCTACATACATATAAGTAATTATAAAGTTTAAAGTTTATCTTTTTTTTTTTTTAATAACAAAGAAGTAGCTATAAGACCTCATAAAAATAAAAATAATTCTTTATGAATCAGCAAAGACAATCTATGCAAATTATGGAGAAAAGTATATACTATTTGTTGACGCCATGTCACCGTCCTCGAACGTCGGCGAGCGTCCGGTCACCTCCTCAGCGAGCCCGGGGTCCTCCGGCGAGCTCCTTGCGCCTGCGGGCCTGCAAACAAGTCTCGGGGGCTAGAGATTTCAGCGAGAACCCTCCGATGCTCAAGTCAGTGTTCTAGGCAACAGTCGTGAGCTTGAGGAAGCTTGAAAGAGGAAAGAAGAGATGGGCTTAGAGCCGTGCTCTATGTGAGCAAGAATGAGCGTTAAGAGTGTAGTGAGTTCTCCGTTCTCGGAGTTACCTGGTCGGGGTCCCTCTTACCCTTTTTATTAGCGCTTAGAGTTTTCCTGGCTTGAATGGTTGAGGCTCCATAATGATGACTTTGATGGGTGAAGTGTCAGAACTGTTGTCTGTGAGGCATGGGGTGCTACCACTTGTTAGAGCATTTATGAAAGCAGCAACAGTGGAGCTTATCTCCGTGTGACGTGTCAGGCAGGCCGTATCCCGTCAGAGTATGTGGCTGCAGCTGGTTGGCAGGTACTATTTTGGTTTAGACAACTGTCACAGGCTGCTGCAGGCCGTGGCCGATCGTTACGGCGCTTGCCAGATGTGTCCCCCATGCCATGCTTTGTTGCCTTATGCGGACAGTGATGGGTGATAAAGTCAGGCATGTGGGCCCCAAGGTGTAGCTTGGGGCAGAAGATGAAGTTTAGAGATGAAGCCAGATGTCCCTTGTAGAGCATTGATTATAGAGTGCTTGTATGACACCGTTCATGCCCTTGGATGAGCTTCAGAAAAGACCAAGGGTGAACACTTGCATGGCACTGCTCACATACGAGGCTCTGTTCACTTGTATGGCATTGTTCACGACTAGAGGGAGCTTGGCAGCTGCAGGTCCGAGGCCAAGCAAGGCCGAGAGGAGCAAGACAACCATAAATGCCTTTATACAAGGAAGAGAATAAGGCAATAAATGCCTTGGAGCAAGTGGATGCACGTGGCCTTTATGAGGTCATAAGTGCTTTTATACGAGAGATATGTCGTGGCCGCGGGAGCAGATGCCGAAGGGACCTCGGAGGATGGGCTTCGGAGGTTGAAGATGCCTCGGAGGCCGAAACTAGCTTCGGAGGCTGATGCGGGAGTGGTTGAGAGGAGAGCCGAGGCGAGATGTTCGTGATACTTTATTCCTACTCTTCAAGTCATTATGACCTACACCATTAAATGTTCTAGCCCATTGACTTGACTATCAGACATTAATGACGGAAGGTGGATTTTGGGAGAACTCACGCACTCAACGTGGCCCTTTCTTCCTCTTGTTCTCTTTCTTCGTTATGACGAGAGTCATGCCGTGGATGGATGTTGGGAGCTAAGGCCAAAGGGACCTCGAAGGCCGAAGCGACCTCGGAGGCCGAAGCGGGGCTCCGTCAGTTTCCTTCTTTCACGGTTCTTTAACGGAGTTGGATCAGCCACATCACTATTCAACAAATTTTATCTTTTTTCGATGCTACCTAATTTTCTACGCAATTAATTGTGTGGTCTGTGTCCCTGTAAAATATATGAGTACTTAATCTCTAGGTATGAACAAATGATGGACCAAATATCCCTTTAGAAAGAGTGTTCATAATTTGATTGACCTTGAATCTGGGATATAATAGTAGATGAATTATTCTCTAAAATGATTCTAAACATTTTGATTCAATTCTATAGCTGCTTTTAACCCGAACTAGCCTCCTATCAATTCTACAAAAGGAACTATAGAAGTTTTGAAATAAACTAAGTCATCAAAGTTAATCTTAATATAGTTAAATTGTGAAGGTATCCAAGAAGTGAATTTTATATGAGATTCCATAGAAACCTATAGAAACGAGTCCTAGATATCGAATATTTTAGGTAATAAAGATATAAGCAGATTAATATATTCTTCAGCTTGAGCTATAGCCATTCTCACTATCCAAACTGTATTAAAAGCTTCTATGAAAAATAAGCATTGTTGCAACTTTCCAAACCCACCATGCAGAGTAGGATAAAAATATCTAAATCTTACTTATTAGTTCATTTTATGGATTAATTGAGGAGTAATAAGAATATGGTTGCTAAAAGATGACGATTCCATCTACCATCCTGGGTTATTAGAGTTCAATGGTTGCTAAAAGAGAACTCAACTCAACTCAACTCATTTAAGCCTTTTCCTAACTACATGGGATCGGCTATATGAATCTGCTTCCTCCACTCTAATTTATCAGGACTAAATCAACATTCAAATTATAAATAGTTATATCTTTTTAATTATTTTTATTCATATTAATTTAGGTCTATCTCTATCTCTATTCTTACTATGGATTATTAAAAGATTATTCTTTTAATTGGAGCATTTAAAGGTCTTCAATGTTTATATGGTTGCTAAAAGAAAAGTGATAGCTATATTATAAGGATGATAGGAATTGAAGAAAATCATTGTTGTGTCATGATAGAACTCCACTACTAATGGATTGTAACAAATATCATGATGACTCAGGTAAAACTCTATAAATCTGACTCCACATTGTTGATGCACTTCTGGGTAAAAAACTCTATAAATCTGACTCCACATTGTTGATGCACTTCCGGGTAAAATATAAGTACTCCAATTGTCATTGAATTTGTACTTAGTATGAAAAACATAAGTACATAAGCTCTAGGGATTTAATAGTAATTTGCCTGCATTCCGCCTGACTAAAGTCTCCCATCATTTATTTATATCTGGCAACCCTAGACCCTCTATCATCATGTGGCTTGCATATGTTGTCCTAGGATATAGTATGAATAGCCCTCTTATTTGAATAATGACCTTATAGGAAGCTTCTAACCATTCTATAAAACCATAGTCTAAAGCTACCAAGCATTACAATATTTGCTATAATATGTGATGGCATGGTATAGAGAACTAGCTTTATGAGAGTTACCCCTCCAGGGAAATACAAAGCCCTTCTTTTCTAGCATCAAGTTTGGCATAAATCTTATCTTTGAAAGGTTGCATCTCTAACTAATTTAATCTTGAGCCTTTAAAAGGAACATTTAGTTAAATACCTAGGAAGTGAACTCTCCAAACTTCCAACAAAGCAACTAGCTCAGTAGCTAAATTTTTATCAATTCTAGGACTGAATTGAATCAATTTTGCTAAGTTTACGTATTGACCATATTGCAAGTAATATATATATGTATTATAGTTTTCAAAGTCCTACAATTAACTCATTTGCCTCTTGATAGCAAAGACAGTTGTCAGCAAAAGTAAGATGGCTAATTGGAGGACTTTATCTAGTAGGTTTGTATCCCATAATTTGCCTATCTATCACGCTTATGTTAAATATATGGATAACATCTCAGTGTAAAGAATAAACAAATAAAGGGATAAAAGACATCCTTGCCTCAGGCCTATAGTAGTTTGAAAAGACTAATGGGTGCACCATTAATCAAGATAGTAAACAAAGTTTATATATACATCTAAAAATCTAATTAATTACCCTTAATAAAAAATTAAGATGGTGAAGAATAATAGCTAAATATTTTCAACTTTGTCATAAGCTTTCTTCTTCTTTTTTTTTTCTTTGGTACAACAGGTGATCATACAACACGCATACGAGTCAACCCATATTTATCAGAGTATAAAATTTGCTTAAAACCAAAGGACAAGAATCACCCTGCCTCCACCTCCAAAAACCAGAATGATGAGCCACAGACGAAGCCACCCAGTCGGCCACCGAGTTAGCTTCACGATAGGTGTGGTGAATCTGGACCTCATGGCCTCCCTCAAAATCGTCCATATATCATATAGGAGTAGATTGATAGGGGCTTGGAAGCCATTATCCTTCCACATCCATCGAATAACAGTCATAGAGTCACCCTCAATAATGAGGTTATAAACATAGAGAATCGAATAGCATAGGAGATGCCCGTCCAAGCAGCATAAAGCTCAGACATAGAGACAGAGGAGTCAGACTGCCAAAACCACCAGCCACCAGAAGATCACCCTCCGACCCACGAATAACAAAAGCAGAGCCAGCTAACCTACCATGGACACTCCCATCAAAGTTGATTTTGACAAACCCTAGAGGAGGGGGCTCCCAAGATATGAAAACTGTATGCCGGTTTGCTGTCGAAGCAGCAGGGGAACCCCAGAAGCCAGAGAAGTCAGAACCACCTATATGGAAACCCCGGGCACAGTCCATCGTCAAGGATTTGATTTTCCGCATGATCCTATAAAGGATATACTATCATCATAAAAAATAGACTGATTCCTAGACAACCAGATCTGGTAAGCCGTAGAAGCCAAAAGAGCACTCTTGAACTGAGAACCTTCAGTAGGTCATCTAAAAAGAAGAACACCATGAGCCCATATGGTCCGCTCTACGATAATAACCCACAGACAACCAAATCCGTCCCACTCTGGGACAAGAGAAGATGACATGATCAGTAGACTCCGCCTCCAGTCCACACAACGGACAACTAGGCTGGATAGACCAACCCTCCTTGCAAGCATGGCACAAGTGGGAAGGCAGTCCCACAGAAGCTTCTAGATAAAGAGCTGACCCTGGGGAGAATGGGAAGCTTCCAGATCCATGCAGCATCCCGCGACCCCTCAGCTTGAGGCCTGAAGATCTTCACAAGATCCTTAGTGGGGGCCCTAGAGAGACAAATCTCTGCCATACTCTGACATCAGTAGAAATACCCGGGCTGAGCGGAATGGATAGAATCCGATGAGAAAGCTCCACTCCAAAAAGATAGGACACCAGCGGGGTACTCCAGGAGGAAGGATCAGAAGAGATAAAATCCTTTACTCTCATACCACTAGGGACATCAATACTAAAGAAGGAGGGCCAATGAGAGTGAGGGATGTCAGAAATCTAGGTGTCCTGAATAACATCAATGGAAGAACCGTCACCAATCATCCACGAAGTATTATTCAGAATGGAGGTACCATATCGACACACCTCCTTCCAAAAGGAAGAATACCGACATGGCGATTGAATGTGCAGCGAGGAAGACCAATCGCCGTATCTCGCACGCATAAAGGAACTCCATAAACACTGCGGATCCAGGATGAACCGTGCAGCATGCCTAGCCAATAGGGCCTCTTTTCTAACTGCCAAAGACTGAATCCCAAGACCTCCCTTCTGAGTCGGCATACAAACCCTCTCCCATGACATAAGGTGAATATCATGCCCATCCTGCATAGAGGCCCATAGAAAGTCCCTAAAACATCTCTCAATCCTCCTAAGGCAAGAGATCGGGATGGCAGCATTAGAAACAAGATATATAGAAAGAGAGGAGAGCACCAACCAGATGATAGTGATCTTTGCCATCATAGATAAGCCCGTAACCTGCCACCCCTCAATGCGCTGACGGACCCGCATCTCCAGGGCAGAGAAGTCAGTACAGCGAGGAGGTCTACCAGTCATAGGGACACCCAAGTACAATAGTCGATCAGTCTGAGAGAATATACCCAGAGATTGAACTATAGCTTCCCTGATAGCTCTGGAAGTCTTTGGGCTAAAGCAGATAGAGGACTTAAACACATTGACCTTCTGTCCCGAAGCCTGGCAATAACGCTAAATAATATCTGCAAAGAAAGAAGCATTGGCAATGGACGCCAACCCCAATAGAATACAATCATCAGCGAAAAAAAGGTGAGAGATCGCAGGACCCATAGGACTGGCCATAAAAGGGGCTATGCTGCTATCAGCCTGAGCCTGGTATAAGGCTCGAGAAAGATCATCAGCTGCCAAAATAAACAATAGAGGGGATAACGGGTAACCCTGACGCAGACCCACTGAAGAGTGAAAAAATTTAGTCATGTTCCCGTTAATGATCAGCGAGAAAGAAGGCCTAATGATACAATCCATAATCCACTCAATAAACCGATCATCAAAACCAAACTCCTGAAGGGAATGATGCAGGAAGATCCAACTAAGTCTATCATAGGCTCTCTCCATATCCAACTTGACAGCCATTAGGCAGTGCCTAGCTGGGGCTCTCTGGAGATCATACATAATTTTTTGAGCAATAAGGATATTGTCTGAGATACAGCGCCCTCTATAAATGCCCCTGTTCCGCAGCTATAAGACAAGGAATCACCAAGCGAAGACGACCAGCTATCAGACGAGCACAAACCTTATACAAAGAAGTACAAAGTGTTGACCCAATTATTGATTTTGATGATTAACAAAAGACATGAGTATATTCACTATATTTCTGACAGATTTAATAAGTGTTTCAGGGATCAAAAATGTTTAATCAACCAAAAGGAGTAAAGAAATAAGTTTTGAATCAAATTTTAAAGGAAATTTTCAAAGTTCAGAACTTAGAGTCGACACCCAAATAGTCAGGAGCCGACCCCAAGGCGTATCAGAGGATTTCTAGATTTTTGGCACGGTCCGAAGTCGACACCTAGAGTTTTGGAGCCGACTCCAACCTGAGATACAGAGGAGTGTATTCTGTTTTAGTTTTCGGAGCCAACACCTAGAATTCGGGAGCCGACACCTGAGAGTTCGAAAGCCGACACCTGAGAGTTTGAAAGCCGACTCTAACCTGAGAACAGAGAACGTATTTTTATGAACATTTCTGGAGCCGTCACTCTTGGATTCCGGAGCTGACTCCCGAAAGCGACGACCCGACACTTAACTTTTTCGGTACCGACTCCTCAACGAACTTTTGTTACTATTTTGGGACACCCTGACTTGGAGCCAACTCCAACCTATCAGGAACGGATTTTTTCAGATGTCAAATCAGCTCCAACATAATATTTTTTCTATCTAACTTCTAACGGCTATTTCTTTTGTGTGTAGAAACATCCAAGCATCTCATAAAGGCTATATTTTTCACCTAACCTTGGATTGAAGACTATAAAAAGGGGGATATCCATCCATTTGAAAAAAAAACAGAGAAAAATACAGAAATATAGAGCAAAAAAATAGAGAAATCAAAAAGGAAAAACTCTGAGCTCAAATTTATCAATCCCAGAAAGTTCAAAGAGAATCCACAAGCTTCTTAAGATCAAATCTACCTAAAGAATCTCATTTATGTGCTAGATTTCAATCAAAACCTAAAGAATCTCATTTAATCGTTGTAAAAAGAATACTAAGATATCTAAGTGGAACTAAAAATGTAGGATTATGGTACTCTAGAGACTCAACACTGAATTTAATTACTTATTCTGATTCTGACTATGCTGGATGTAAACTAGATAGAAAGAGTATAAGTGGTGCATGTCAATTTTTAGGAAGTAACTTAATCTCTTGGTTTAGCAAAAAGCAAAATTCGGTTACATTATCTACTGCTGAAGCAGAATATGTTGCAGCTGGAAGTTGCTGTGCTTAAATCCTTTGGATTAAGCAACAACTTGAAGATTATGGCATAACACTTGATAAAACCCCTATTAAATGTGACAATACTAGTGCAATAAACTTAATAAAAAATCCAATCCAATATTTAAGAACTAAGCACATTGAAATTAGATATCACTTCATTAGAGAACATGTAGTTAATGGTGAAATTTGTCTCGATTATGTTTGTACAGAGGAACAATTAGCTGACATATTTATAAAACCTTTGAGTGAAGAGAGATTTTGTTATCTTAGAGGAGAATTAGGGATTTGTGATCCTCTGGAATGATTTTGAAACCCTTAAGATTGATTATCTAGAGTTCAGTTAATTTCTTAAAAATCCTTTCATGATTCTAAAGACAATTCATCCAGATAATTCAACCATTCGATTCATAAGATTCCAAAGATTTTATTAAAGTTTTATTGATTCTATTTTGATAAGTTTTGGATCTTTGAAACTCTCATTTATTTTCTAAAACTGTCAGTGGAGTCGACACCCTAGTTAGTGAGTCGACACCTCATCTATGTCGCTCACGGTCTGTGACCTTGGAACCGACACCCGCTTAAGCGGAGCCGACTCCAGCTCGGGCACTAACAGTGTTAGCACTTGGAGTCGATACCCGATTTTACGGGAGTCGACACCTGTGGCCCTAAATTGATTATATTAGGGCAGAGTCGACACCTTCTCATCTTCATTCATCTCCAAACCTTTTCCAAAACCTCTCCAAGCATCCCAAAACCAAATATTTCAAATCAACCATTCCTTAAGATTCCTATAGCACCTAAGCGTAGGGGATCGATCTTTGAAGCTCTCGTGACTACAAGGAAGCGGACAGTGCGATGCCCTGTCGTGAACCTACACCGAGCGATGATTCTTCTTCAACACACTCTGACAATCCTAGCCTCTCCTCTCCACAAGTAGATATCCTAGCTGGCCGAATAATAACCATGGGAAGGAAGATAGACTTTGAGTTCTTTGAAGCTGAGGGTTTTGTAATTGGTAGACAAATCAAGGAACTTGGTTGGGATAAGGTATGTTCCTTAGACGTACCTACTTATCCGGCTCTTGTAAAGGAATTTTACTTCAATTTATCAAGGGGAGATGGTGGATTAGTGAGTATGGTAAGAGGAAAGAGAATCCATCTCACTTTCGAGATTTTAGGAAATCTTTTAGAAATCCCTGTTGTAGGGATGATTGCTACTAGTCACAGTGACAGAGCAGAGCATTATCGAGGATGTTGGGTAGATATTTCACTGATTTTGAGGAAATTAGGGCAAATCAGTTGCCTCTTGAACTTAGACTGTTACATAACATATGTGGTAGGATCCTATTTCCCAAGACTGAACGTTTGAGTATATCTTAGAGCGAGACATATTGTTAATGGACAGTATCTTGATGGGTCAGCCAATCAATTTAGCAGGAATGATGATATGGTACATGGCTGAGGCCGGAGGCAAGAGGAGATCTTCATTACCTTATGGGATGGTCCTAACCATGGCATTTAGAAGTCAAGGAGTTGTTATCTCTGAGAATGAACCTTTGAAGAACCTTAGACACACTGATTATTACAGCTTGGCTACTGTGCATAGAATGGGATTTGTGAAAGTGGATGGTAGATGAAAAGAAAGGTAATCTGGATGAGAGAGCGGCTGACTTTGGAGCCACTGTACCTTCTGAGGCAGGTCATTCAGTGAGGCATCCTTCACCAGAACCTAGTAGATCATCACCACCATCGGCACCTACTTCTTTCCCTGCATTTGTACCAGTGTTTGTTCCTTCTGTTGGTCTTTCTGATGTTCAATGGAGCAACTTAAAGGATTATTTAGTACTCAAAAAGAAGAGATGAAGGCTGAGATTGATAATAGTTTGATGAATTTAAGAGAAATGTTTTATTCTTTGGATGAGAGAGTTAGCAAAATTGAGTCCACCCTTGGAGCCTCTACAGAATCTTTGAAGAATGATCTCAAGAATATTTTTGAAGAACTTAAAGAGATTGAAGGTGATTCAGAAACATATTCCAAATGCAATGCTGAGTTACAAGAGAAGATCGTTGTTACATCTGGATTCTTTGATAGGAGACTAAATGAATTCATTGCTACTCAAAGTGAAGGGATGGGCAAGATTCTAGCAGAACTCAAAAGGAGATTTGGGATTTGATGTTTATTTGTTTTAGTTTGATGTTGATTTGCTTTTTACTAAAATTTTATGTAATGAAGTTTTTTTTTTGTAATATGATGTAATGCTTGACTTTGTGAAGTATGTAATGAACTTTTTGATACTTAATGAATATCATTTGATCATTGAAGCATCTCTTAATTTTGTCATTTAATTTGAAACTTCTTAACCTTTTTGTTGATTACAAAAAAGGGGGAGAAGTATTTGATATTTGTATATGCATTGGAACAAATAAGCTTAATCAATTGGTATTTAATTGATTGTATATGGGGGAGAAGTAATTGATAATTCTATATGTGCATTGAAAGGAAGAAGCTTAATTGACTTAATTTGATATGACAGTTTAATTAGTATCAAACATTAAACTCATATGAGAAGTAATTGATAGTTGTATATGTGTTTACTGTTAAAGGGAAGAAAAGATGTTAAATTGAGTATCATAGAGGGAGCTACTTCATTCAGGGAGAGCTTACCTATGAGAACTAAATATTTGAGAAATTTGATTTTAAACTCTTATTATTTAATCATGCATATACTCAATGTTTTTATAATCATCAAAAAGGGGAAGATTGTTGACCCAATTATTAATTTTGATGATTAACAAAAGACATGAGTATATTCACTATATTTCTGACAGATTTGATAAGTGTTTCAGGGATTAAAATGTTTAATCAATCAAAAGGAGTAAAGGAATAAGTTTTGAATCAAATTTTAAAGGAATTTTTCAAAGTTCAGAACTTAGAGTCGACACCCAAATAGTCAGGAGCCGACCCCAAGGTGTATCAGAAGATTTCTGGATTTTTGGTACGGTCCAGAGTCGACACCCAGAGTTTCGGAGCCGACTCCAACATGAGATACAGAGGAGTGTATTCTGTTTCAGTTTCCGAAGTCGACACCTAGAATTTGGGAGCCGACACCTGAGAGTTCGGGAGCCGACACCTGAGTTTCGGGAGCCGATTCTAACCTGAGAACAAGAACATGTTTTTATGGACATTTCTGGAGCCGACATTCTTGGATTCCGGAGCCGACTCTCGAAGCGACGAGCCGACACTTAACTTTTTGGAGCCGACTTCTCAACAAACTTTTGTTACTATTTTTGGACACCTCGACTTGGAGCCGACACTTGAAAAGTTGGAGCTGACTCTAACTTGTCAGAAACGTATATTTTCAGATGTCAGATCAGCTCCAACGATAATATTTTTTCTATCTAACTTCTAACGGCTATTTTTTTGTGTGTAGAAACATCCAAGCATCTCATAACGGCTATATTTTCCACCTAACCTTGGATTGAAGACTATAAAAAGGGGGATATCTGTCCGTTTGAAAAAAAAACAGAGAAAAATACAGAAATATATAGCAAAAAAAAGGAGAGAAATCAAAAAGGAAAAACTCTGAGCTCAAATCCATCAATCCCAAAAAGTTCAAAGAGAAATCCACAAGCTTCTTAAGATCAAATCCAGGAAATTTCCAACGTTAGAAGAAAGAAAGCAAAAGCCCCAAATCCTCAACTTCTCAACTACAACTTTCAGTGAAGAATCTGAGCTGAGGCCTTGATTCAATCTTTCAAAGGAGAAGAGGAAAAGAACAAAGAAGAAAAGCTTGCTTTCAAAATGCTTCTATTATGCTTTCCTATCCTTGTTTATTTATTTGCATATTTGCTCATTTAAGGAGCTGTTTTGTATTCTAAACTCTATTTTTATTTGTGTTTGCTAATTCAATCAGGGGATTGAAATAGTGGAGGTAGTATACCTCGGGACAAGCTAAGGATAGCTTGTGGTTGGGTTTTGTGCTGGTAAGCCCGGTAAAACTAGCTGGGTTCGTTGTGATCCCGGGGGAGACAACAAGTTTTGAGTTGTGAGCTTGTAAAATACTCGGTTGTAATCAAGTGGATTACAGTGTAGGCCAAAGTGCTACTTGGGAGTGGACGTAGGTGTTGGATACACCGAACCACTATAAAATCTTTGTGTTTACCATGCTTTGTCTCTCTCTCTTTCTATCTCATTATTTGTGCTTAGCATTTATCCTGCACTCAATCTCTTTTATTTCAAAGCACATAGTTTTAAAGAGATAAATTTTTAAGAACCCAATTCACCCCCCCCCCCCCTCTTGGGTTGCCATCTGGACCAACACAAAGGCTGATGGGCCGGAAATGCTGAGGAAGGGAAGCATTGTTACATTTAGGCACAAGGGTAATGAGAGTCCGATTCCACTCAGCAGGAATGGACTTAGTATGAAAGGCAAGATGAATAGCCTGAACCATCTCTTGACCAACAATATCCCAGTAATGACGGAAAAAAGAGGCGGAAACCCATCAGGCACAGGGGTCTTATCTGGCCCAAGCTCCCAAAGAGCCACTCATATATCGTCATCAGTGATAGGTCTGATAAGCATTTTATTCTCCAAAGAAGAAACCTTTCTGGAGGCAGGGACCTGGAATACCGGAGAACCACAACCAGAGGACTCCGACCATCTGGACTGAAAGAAATGAAGGAGCTGGTCCCGAATAGAGGGAAAGTCCTCATAGAAGTGCCCAGTCTCATCAGCTAATCTATGGATCCTATTAGCAGCACGCCTCTTCAAAGTAGCATGGTGGAAAAACCTGGTATTACGATCCCCTTCACAAATCCACTGGATCCTGGACCATTGCTTCTAATAGATTTCCTTCTAGGATAGAAGAGAGTGATGCAGAGCTAACTTAGCCCGGAGAGCAGAAAGGTCAGAATCCAAAGAAACCCATCCTGATCCTCCTTAGCCTGCAGGGAACTAATATCAGTTTCAAGCTGATCCACCTGCCTATCCAAGTTGCCAACCTCCAATCTATTCCATCTGACCAACCTACGCTTAACCAACAGCAGACGACAGGATAGTCGATAGATAGCATTGCCTCGGATAGGAAGATGCTAGATGTGGGAGATAATGGACCGGGTAGCCGAATATGAAGTCCAAAACTACTCAAATCTAAATTACCTCTGTTGATAATGATCAACCTCCGTAGCGATTAGAATTGGGCAGTGATCGGAAGCAATCCTCGGGAGGTGAGAAACAGAAGCCGAAGGAAACTTCTGAAGCCAATGAACCAAAGCCAAGGCTCTATCACGTCTCTCCCAAACACGAGCCGAACCCTGCCGGTTATTATACTAGGTAAACTGGGGCCCCGAAAACCTCAAGTCCAGAAGACCAGCTGAACTGATAAAAGCCTTAAATTCAATGATATCAGCGGTGCCAGTGACTCTTCTACCCTCGCACTTTTCACTGGCCTTAGTGATACAGTTGAAGTCACCAGCGATAATGGAAGGAATGCCCTGGGCAAGGAGGGAAAGAAGATCAGACCATAAAACCCTTCTTTCCCGGAGGTCAGTGCTGGCATAGACAGCCGAAAGGAGCCAAGGGTCGGAAGACCCCTCAGAGACAACAAGACCAATATACTGGTTACTTTGATGAAGAACATTGATCGTAACAGTAGAAGAGCGCCAAATAGCAATAATACCACCAGAAAGGTCGACAGCCTCCACCGCAAACAAGGACCAAGTACAAACTATCTGTCTCCGAAACCAGGCCAATCCATCCCCCGACAATCTGGTTTCTAAAAGAACACAGATATCAAAGTTATAAAGTAACAGCAATCTTCCAAAAGAGGATCGAAATGATGGCTTTCGAGCTCCTCTAACATTCCATACTAAGATCTTCATTTAACAGGAAGAGAAAGCTGGGACCCCCCCCTTGGTCTTCAATCATTACACTATCCTGAAGGCCACCAGAAGAGCAGGTGCCATCCTCAGGAATATGAGAAGAACAGATAATCATGTCCTAGATCACAGCAGGCCGAGGAGATAGCATAGAGGACCTCGACCCTAAAAACTGACCCAAGACCTCCGAAGCCGATTGGTCATAAGAAGATCCAGAAGACTTAAAAGACTGAGCCTTTTTCCCCACCAAACCCTCGCCCAAACAGACGACATGGCGCCCTTGAACAGCAGTCAAATGTCATAGAGCAGAAGCTTTCACTTGTTTATCTTTCCTAGTGGAGGCACAGGCTTTCCCTTTCATTTTCTCCATTTTGGAACTTAACCAAGGAGCTTGATTTTCGCCGGGCAGGTCCGCTTAAGGGGACCCAGACAAGCATCCCTAGACCCCAGAGAGCTACCACCACTGGAATCCACTTGAAGAGAGGCAAAGGGATTCTTAGATAGCAGGAAATGAGATTGATTAGCTTCAGACCCTTAAACATCTGCAGCAACCAACATTTCACTATCTCTACACTCCTTCAGACCAGCACGCCCAGGGGACCCTGGCATGGCCTCAGACACAGAACCACCCTTTAGATTATCCATAGATAACAGTCCCGGTCCTAAATCCAACCGATCCGACACCTTAGGAGCTCCAGCTCTCCTCCAACGAGCCAGTTTAGGTAGTGCAGTCCACCCCTCGGACGACAGCCCCGGATCAGAGGGTGAAGAAGCAGAGACTGGCCTGGGAGCATGGGACACAGGACCCTTCTCCGACACCATCTTCCCCCTAGACTCAACCTTGAAGTCCTCTACCACCTTTCGCTGCCGAACAGCAGACATCCAAGCGCCAAAATTGTTGGTCCAGATAACAACCCAAGAGGGGGGGTGAATTGGGTTTTTCAAAAATTAAACTCTTTTGAAAGATAACCCCCAGCGGAAATAAAAACTTAGATTCACAGATTTAAAACTAAGCAACTATAAATAGAGAGTTGAAGATAAAGAGACAATCACGGCAAACACAATAGATTTTATAGTGGTTCGGTGTACCTACACCTACGTCCACTCCCAAGTACCTCTTGGGTCCACACTATAATCAAACTGATTACAGCAGAGTTGTTTTGCAAGCTCACAACTCGAACTTGTTGTTTTCCCGGGTGCACAACGAACCCAGCTGGTTTTCAAGGCTCACCAGCACAAAACCTAAAACCACAAGCTAATGCTTGCACAAGGCTAACAGCCTCAACTGAATCAATCACCAGATTGACCCAGCAAACAGTATTTGATTTTACAAAAGCAAACTGCTCCTTCAATGAGCAAATATACAATAATGAAACAATAAATAGAGATTAGGAACCAAAGCCTGATTCGAAGATCTTGGTGGCTTCTTCCTTCTCTTCCTTTGAATGGATCTTCCTTTGAATATGCTCTTGAGGCTCAGAAGATTGGAAAAACTAGGGCTTCTTCCTTCTCTTGAGATTTCTTCTAAATAGAACAGCAAAGGCTTGGAATCTCTTTCTCTTCTTTTGGGGAATGAGTATGATCTTTCCTTACAGGTTTTCCCTCTTTTCTTTTCTGATAGATCTCAAAGATTTTCTCTTTTGCCTCTTTCTTTTCTTTCTTTTCTCTTTTCTCTCTTTTTGGGATGCAATCAACCCTCTTCTTATAGATCCGATTAATCCACAAATAGTGTGAAACTATCCGTTAGAAGCAAGTGAAAAAGGATTAGATCCATAAATAACAATAGCCGTTGGGATTAAAATAGATAAAGATAAAGTTTAGAGTCGTTCTGACAGTTCTGGAGCCGTGTCTGACATTCTGGAGTCGGCTCTGGCTTTTCTGGAGTCGGCTCTAACTCGAAATAATTTAATCCGCTCGATCTGGAGTCGTCTCTGACTTTTCTGGGGTCGACACAAAATTCTTCTGGAGTCGACTCTAGCAGTCTGGGAGTCGACTCTAAGTCGTGGCCTGAAAATCCAACGTTCTGTTGTTTCTGATAGAGTCGGCTCTCACAGTCCCGGAGTCGACTCTAAGTCTGTGCCGTTTTTCGGAGTCGGCTCTGTGATTCCATGTGTCGACTCTAATGTCTGCAGTCTTACCTTGACATTAGATTCAAACCAGAACTTGATTTTCCTTCTTGATTTTGATCATCAAATAGACTTATAATCTGAAAAACTTAATCAAAATCATTAGTAACATCAAATGTTATACTCAAATAGTTTTGTTAATCATCAAAATCCTCAATTGGGTCAACAATCTCCCCCTTTTTGATGATGACAAAAACTTTGAGTATATGCATTAAGAAATTCATTTGAATTGAGAATTATAGACATTGTTAAAGCTTAGAGACTTTCTAATAGAGAATTTGATGCCAATATTCAAAATGAATAAAAATAAATAAAACTTGACATCAATCAAAATGATTTAACTTTTATATGGAGAAATTTATTAAGCTCCCCCTGCATTGAATAGCTCCCCCTATGTAGATAATCTGAATTCTTTCTAAAAATTCTCAGAATTGTTCTTCATTTTCTTTCTCTTTCTCTTTCTTATATATGTCTTTCTTATATGCATATACACTTATCTCTCCCCCTTTTTTGTTATCAACAATAAGGTGAGTTTAAAAGCAATAGAGAATGTAATTAGAGCGAGAATGTTGATTCGAATAAACATAAGGATAGGAAACTTATTCATTGACATTCAATCAAAGATAAATTTGTAATAAAAGTGTAACATTCATTCAAACATTTGTATTCCAAAGCAAGATCCATTACATGTATTCTAAAATGACAGATTTAAGTATGTAAATCCTAGATACATGCTAAGAAAGAAAGCAAGAAATCCTAAGATACAACCTAGGATTGAAATCAAAATCAAATATGCTTATACACAATTTTCTTTAAATGTCCAATCATTTCCATAACATCATCTTTTTGGGTCTTCTTAAAGCTTTCAAGACATGCTTCAATTTGAGAGACGGCAAGGTCGATATCTTTCTTCAGTTGACTGGTAGCATGAAGATACTTTCCAGAACCGTCTGCAATGCCTTCCATCCTTTCAAAAATTTTATGAAGATCAGTGCTAAAGGATTCGACGGAATTGCTAATTGAAAAAGAAATCATGTCAAGTCTTGAATTAATCTCATCCTTTAATTGATTGAACTCCTCTCTTAATTTACACATATCATTTGTTCTTACACTGTCATACTCAGCCAGTAAAGCTCTGAGCTGACCAATTTGTTCCTCAGAAAATCTTTCTGATGCCATTGCTGACTGATGTGGAAGTTGAGAGCTAGGTCCAGCTTCTGAGGGTCCAGCAGATGGTCCAGCAGAAGGTCCAGCAGAAGAAGGTCCAGCAGATGGTTCAGGAATGTCTTCTCCTCTGACTTCCTCAACTCTAACCTCTTCAGCTCTGGCCTCATGTCCTCTTTTAATCCAGTTTCCATTTTCTTTTCTAAAGCCCATTCGGTGAATTGTAGAGACACTATAGTAATCTGTATGTCTTAACTTTCTTAGTGGCTCATTGTCCATTATAAGTACACCTTGGCTTCTGAATACCAATGTTAAAACCATACCATAAGGTAATGTAGATCTCTTTTAGTAGCTGCCTCTGCCATATATCCTATCATCATTTCAGCAAGATTTAAAGGTCTACCAGTGAGTATGCAGTCCATCAATAAACGTCTCGCTCCGAGACATATTCAAACCTTCCGATTTTAGGAAATAGAATCCTTCCACAGATATTGTGAAGTAATCTGAGTTCCAAATTAAGTTGATTTGCCAAGATTTCCTCAAACTCAGAAACTTCTCCCTAACATCCTTGACAGTGCCTCCTCTATCTTCATGATGATATTCAACAAGTCCAACAGTAGGCATTTCCAATAAATTACCAAGGGATTCGGCTGTGATGATTATTCCTCTTACAACACTTACTAAGCCTCCCTCTCCTCTACTTAAATCATTATAAAACTCTCTTACTAGGGCAGGGTAGGTAGGGATATCCAAAGAGCAGACCTTCTCCCATCCCATTTCTTTCAACAATCGCCCAATAGCAAAGCCCTCCGAAATAAAGAAGTTGAAATCAACTTTTCTTCCGGTTGTAATGGCCTTACCAGCTAATTGGTCGACTCGAGGAGAAGATGGTGAGGGTGGAGAGTCATCTTGAGTGGCAGATGAAGAAGATGACGAAGGTTGCCTCCGATTTGAACGGCGCTTCGTCGGAACAGTCGAACCACCAATGATAGCACGCCTTTTGGGAGCCATTGGATTCGATTGGAATGAGTAATCAAGGGTTTTGAGGGATTTGGAGGGTTTGGAATCAGTTTGGAACAGCTTGAAAATGGTTTAGGAGACGATAGAAATCGTTTGGGGTCGACTCCGCCCTTTTTATTTTGACCTAGTTCCACTTAGAGTCGACTCCCGAAAATGAGGTGTCGGCTCCGAACCAGAGAATCTGTCAGCGCCCGAATTAGAGTCGGCTCTACAGAAGCCAGAGTCGGCTCTAATTGCCCAGACAGAACATCAAAATAAGAAGGTGTCGACTCCACAAACTGAAGGTGTCGACTCCACAATAGTTTCAGAGAAAAAATCAAATTTCAAGGATCTGAAACTGATCAAATTAATCATCAAATTCTAGATAAGTGTTCCTTAATAATTGGGGAAACAATGAATCAAATTTCTAGATAGATTTCCTTATTGGACAAGGAGATTTTCAAGAAATTATAGAAGTCTAGATAGTTGTTGTCCTTAAGAGTTTCAGAAAATTATTCTAAAGGATCACAAACTCCTAATTCTCCTCTAAGATAGCAAAATCTCTCCTCACTCAAAGGTTTGGTAAAAATATCAGCTAATTGATCATTAGTATTAATATATTCAAGACAAACATCTTTGTTAGTTACATGTTCTCTAATAAAGTGATGTCTAATTTCAATGTGTTTAGTTCTTGAATGTTGAATTGGATTTTTAGTTAGATTGATAGCACTAGTATTATCACATTTAATAGGTATTTTATCAAGTGTGATACCATAATCTTCAAGTTGTCGCTTAATCCAAAGGATTTGAGCACAGCAACTTCCAGCTGCAACATACTCTGCCTCAGCAGTGGATAATGCAACCGAATTTTGCTTCTTGCTAAACCAAGAGATTAAGTTACTTCCTAAAAGTTGGCATACCCCACTTGTACTCTTTCTATCTAATTTACAACCAGCATAGTCAGAATCAGAATAAGCAATCAATTTTAAGGTTGAGTCTCTAGAATACCATAATCCTACATTTTTAGTTCCATTTAAGTATCTAAAGATTCTTTTAACAGCAAGTAAATGTGATTCTTTAGGATTAGATTGATATCTTGCACATAAGCAGACAGAAAACATGATATCTGGCCTACTTGCAGTTAGATAAAGAAGTGATCCAATCATACCTCTGTAATGCTTCTGATCTACTTTCTTACCTACTTCATCCTTGTCCAGCTTGCATGAGGGACTCATTGGCGTACCAAGAGGTTTAGCAGATTCCATACCAAATTTCTTGAGTATTTCCTTTGTATACTTTGTTTGGTTAATGAAAATTCCCGCTTTCTCTTGTTTGATTTGAAGTCCAAGGAAGAAGTTTAGTTCTCCCATCATGCTCATCTCGAATTCTCCCTGCATTAGCTTAGCAAATTCTTGACAAAGGAGATTGTTAGTAGCACCAAATATAATGTCATCAACATAAATTTGAACGATTAATAAATCCTTTCCTTTTCTTTTTAAAAACAAGGTTTTATCAACATTTCCTCTAGAAAAGTCATTTTCAATTAAAAATTTACTTAATCTATCATACCAAGCTCTAGGTGCTTGCTTTAAACCATAAAGTGCTTTGTGTAGTTTGAAGACGTGGTTTGGAAATTCATGATCTTCAAAACCAGGAGGTTGTTCAACATAAACTTCCTCATTTATAAAACCATTTAGAAATGCACTTTTAACATCCATTTGAAATAAGTTGAAATTCATATGACATGCAAATGCAAGTAGTAGCCTAATGGCTTCTAATCTAGCAACAGGTGCAAAAGTTTCATCAAAATCTATACCTTCTTCTTGATTATATCCTTTTGCAACTAGTCTAGCTTTGTTTCTAATTACTATGCCATTTTCATCTAATTTATTTCTAAATACCCATTTAGATCCTATTATAGGGTGATTTTTAGGTCTTTCAACTAGGGTCCAGACTTGATTTCTAGTGAATTGGTTTAACTCTTCCTGCATTGCTAACATCCAATAACTATCTTTCTCGGCTTCCTCTATAGTCTTAGGTTCTATATGAGATACAAATGCAAGATGATTATTGATATCTCTCATTGATGATCTAGTCCTTACACCTTGAGATGGATCACCTATGATTAGGTCTTTAGGATGACCATAAGCATATCTCCAATCTCTAGGTAGATCTTGATCATTTTGAACAGTATCAATACCATCATCCTTAGGTGAGTCATCATCCTTAACTTCAGGTTCTTGATCTGAAGATACATTTAATTTTTCAATATCTCTTTCAATCAAAGATGTATCTTCCTCATCATCAATTTTATCTGAACTTGATGCTAAAGACTCATCAAACACTATATGAATGGATTCTTCTACAACTAAGCTTTTCTTATTAAATACTCTATATGCTTTGCTAGATGTAGAATATCCTAGGAAGATACCTTCATCAGACTTTGCGTCAAACTTCCCAAGATTATCCTTACCATTGTTATGAATAAAACATTTACAACCAAATGCATGAAAATAACTTAAATTTGGTTTCCTATTGATCCAAAGTTCATAGGGAGTTTTCTTAAGGATAGGTCTAATTAGGGCTCTATTTAGAATGTAACAAGCTGTGTTTATAGCTTCCGCCCAAAAATATTTTGGAAGTTGGCTTTCACATAGCATGGTACGGGCCATGTCTTCTAAAGTCCTATTCTTCCTTTCTACAACTCCATTTTGTTGTGGTGTTCTAGGTGCAGAGAAGTTATGATGTATGCCTTTTTCAAAACAGAATTTTTCAAATAAGTGATTTTCAAATTCAGTTCCATGATCACTTCTAATAGACACTATGGTAGTGTTTTTCTCATTAGTGACTTTCTTAACAAATTTCATGAATATTGAGAAAGTCTCATCTTTGTGAGCCAAAAACATTACCCAAGTGAATCTAGAGTAATCATCTACTATCACTAGACCATATTTCTTTCCTCCTAGACTTGTGGTTCTAGTAGGTCCAAAAAGGTCCATGTGTAGTAGCTCTAGTGGCCTAGTAGTTGAAACAACATTCTTAGATTTGAAAGAAGTTCTTGTCTGTTTTCCAAATTGACATGCATCACATATTCGATTATTTTCAAAATTTAGACTAGGAATACCTTTAACTAAATCCATTTTTAATAATTTGGAAATTAGGTGTGTGCTTGCATGACCTAATCTACGATGCCATAGCCAACCAATCTCATTCATTTTAGCATTATCAGCAACTAAGCAATGATTACTTGGAGATAAATTACTCAAATCAATTAAGTACACATTGCCATAGCGTTTACCAACAAGAATAATGCTATTATCAATGGGATTAGTAACAGTGCAAACAGAAGCTTCAAAGGAAACCTTGAAACCTTTGTCACACAGTTGGCTAATACTTATTAGATTATGTTTAAGTCCATCAACATATAAAACATTATCAATATGAGTAGATGGAGTAATTTGAATCTTACCAATACCCATGATATGGCCTTGACCATTATCACCAAAAGTAACTACTCCACCTCTTTTTGATTCAAGGGTGATGAATTGATCTTTGTCACCCGTCATGTGTCTTGAGCAACCACTGTCCAGGTACCATTTTCTTTTCAGTCTGATGGCTGCAAGACACTCCTGCAAAACATTTATGTCTTAATTTTAGGTACCCAAGCCTTCTTGGGTCCTTCATGGTTAGATGGATTAAACATTGTTCCTTTGGGAACCCAAATCATCTTTTTCTTTTTATGTGAAGATTTACACATATATGATTTATGTCCTTTGTTTCCACATTTAAAACAAGTAATGTTTAATGATTTTTCAGCATGTACAAAAATGTTCTTCAAAGATTTTTGCTTTTTAAGTGGATTATATCCTAATCCAGCTTTGTCAAAAAAGCCTTTTGATTTTCCAAAATCATATTAAGTTTGATAGAGCTTAGAGTAAATTTATCAACTATAGGCTTAAGTCTATCAACTTCATTTTTCAAACTTTCTTTTTCTTTTATCAAAAGTTCTTTATCAACAACATGCTTTTCATTTTCTAATGATAGTTTTTGCATTTGAGTTTTCAAATCTTTGTTCTTTGAACTTAGGTTTGCAAAATCATCCATTAATTCATAAAAAGCACTATGTAATTCATCAAAAGTGAAGTCATCAAGAAAACTCGGACTTACCTCATCATTGTCCGCCATGAAGCATAGATTGGCCATTTCACTCTTTTCTTCTTCTTCGGAACTTGTGCTTTCCGAATCGCTCCATGTGGCCATCATTGCCTTCTTTTTGAACCTCCGGGTGCCTTTCTTTAGTTGAGGGCATTCAGATTTAAAGTGACCCGGCTTCTTGCATTCAAAGCAAATAACTTCCTTTTCTTTGCCCTTGTCCTCATCTTTTCTTGCAAAGGGCTTTTTCTTTTCAAACTTCTTCTTCTTCATGAATCTTTTAAATTTTCTTGTGATGAGTGCCATGTCCTCATCATCACTTTCATCTCGGATTCATGAGGCTCTTCCATATATTCAGAAATCTTAAGAGCCATATTTCTCTTCTTCTTTGACTCATCATCATCAACATGTTGCTTGATTTGAAGCTCATGAGTCATTAAGGATCCCAACAGTTCTTCTAGGGGTAGTGTACTTAGATCCTTTGCCTCTTGTATTGCTGTCACCTTAGCTTCCCAAGTCCTAGGCAAGGAACGCAAGACCTTTCTCACAAGATCAGAATTATCATAAGATTTACCAAGACTTTTTAAACCATTAACTATGTCAGTAAATCTTGTAAACATATCAGCAATAGATTCACATGCATCCATTTTAAACAATTCATATTTATGAACTAGCATGTTAATCTTGGATTCCTTGACTTGATTTGTTCCCTCATGGGTAACTTCAAGTCTATCCCAGATTTCCTTAGCAGAAATGCAAATAGATATGCGATTGAATTCATTTGCATCTAATGAGCAGTATAAGACATTCATTGCTTTGGCATTGAGTTGTGCCAATTTTCTATCATGTTCATCCCATTCCGTTTCCGGTTTAGGAATCTCCATGCCATTAACTCTAGCAGTGGGTGTGTGTGGTCCATTGACTATAATACTCCATAGATCATAGTCAAGTGCTTGAATGAATATTTTCATTCTAGCCTTCCAATAACCATAGTTAGAACCATTAAATAAGGGTGGTCTATTAGTAGATTGACCTTCGGAAAAAGATGAACCAGCTTGAGTTGCCATGTGGATCTTTGACTCTTGATCGTTAGATCAAATCAAATGAGCACTAGCTCTGATACCAATTGTTGGTCCAGATAGCAACCCAAGAGGGGGGGTGAATTGGGTTTTTCAAAAATTAAACTCTTTTGAAAGATAAACCCCCAGCGGAAATAAAAACTTAGATTCACAGATTTAAAACTAAGCAACTATAAATAGAGAGTTGAAGATAAAGAGACAATCACGGCAAACACAATAGATTTTATAGTGGTTCGGTGTACCTACACCTACGTCCACTCCCAAGTACCTCTTGGGTCCACACTATAATCAAACTGATTACAGCAGAGTTGTTTTGCAAGCTCACAACTCGAACTTGTTGTTTTCCCGGGTGCACAACGAACCCAGCTGGTTTTCAAGGCTCACCAGCACAAAACCTAAAACCACAAGCTAATGCTTGCACAAGGCTAACAGCCTCAACTGAATCAATCACCAGATTGACCCAGCAAACAGTATTTGATTTTACAAAAGCAAACTGCTCCTTCAATGAGCAAATATACAATAATGAAACAATAAATAGAGATTAGGAACCAAAGCCTGATTCGAAGATCTTGGTGGCTTCTTCCTTCTCTTCCTTTGAATGATCTTCCTTTGAATATGCTCTTGAGGCTCAGAAGATTGGAAAAACTAGGGCTTCTTCCTTCTCTTGAGATTTCTTCTAAATAGAACAGCAAAGGCTTGGAATCTCTTTCTCTTCTTTTGGGGAATGAGTATGATCTTTCCTTACAGGTTTTCCCTCTTTTCTTTTCTGATGGATCTCAAAGATTTTCTCTATTCTTTTCTCTTTTGCCTCTTTCTTTCTCTTTTCTCTTCTCTTTTTTTGGGATGCAATCAACCCTCTTCTTATAGATCCGATTAATCCACAAATAGTGTGAAACTATCCGTTAGAAGCAAGTGAAAAAGGATTAGATCCATAAATAACAATAGCCGTTGGGATTAAAATAGATAAAGATAAAGTTTAGAGTCGTTCTGACAGTTCTGGAGCCGTGTCTGACATTCTGGAGTCGGCTCTGGCTTTTCTGGAGTCGGCTCTAACTCGAAATAATTTAATCCGCTCGATCTGGAGTCGTCTCTGACTTTTCTGGGGTCGACACAAAATTCTTCTGGAGTCGACTCTAGCAGTCTGGGAGTCGACTCTAAGTCGTGGCCTGAAAATCCATCGTTCTGTTGTTTCTGATAGAGTCGGCTCTCACAGTCCCGGAGTCGACTCTAAGTCTGTGCCATTTTTGGAGTCGGCTCTGTGATTCCATGTGTCGACTCTAATGTCTGCAGTCTTACCTTGACATTAGATTCAAACCAGAACTTGATTTTCCTTCTTGATTTTGATCATCAAATAGACTTATAATCTGAAAAACTTAATCAAAATCATTAGTAACATCAAATGTTATACTCAAATAGTTTTGTTAATCATCAAAATCCTCAATTGGGTCAACAAAAATGAAGAATGTTCGTCGACGACTCTGCTTCAGGACTAGCCATAGTGGAGCAACTGCCAGAGAGGTGCAGCGATCCACAGTGCGAACAAATGCCCTCCAGATGCTTGAACACATACTGTTGCCAGAACGTCCCATTCATCCCCCTCACACGGGACCCCGGCCGAAGAGGAGAATGAAGCTCCACGCGAGCATAGATGCGAGCATAGCCTCCCCTGTTCTTTGCCAGGGTGGCCATATCAGCATAGAGGAACTCTCCCACCGGTGCAACAATCTCTCTGAGGATCTCCTCTCGCCAAAACTCGATTGGAAGATTAGGGAGTCTGATTCACAAGAGAGCCGAAGATATAGCATCCGCAGCCGGGAAAAACTCCGATCTCCACGCTTCAGAAGCTATGGGTTGGCCGTTAACCACCCAAGGGCATTGGAGCACCATATCACAGGCAACTGCATCAGCGAACCACAAAACATGGCAACAGAATGCCAAGCTAAGAGGGGCTATCTCACCGGGGATACCACCTTGCCGGAACTCTTTGATGAAGGCCTCCGCAGGAACCCAGCGCTGGAAAGATCTCACCAGGACTGCCCGATTAAGCCATCCTAGAGATTCAGCTTCAAGCTCCGCCATAGGTACTTGGACCATCTCGGGATACCGGGTTTCCAATAACGCCACCTCAGTCGGCGATGGAGAAGATGAAACCCACTGGAATCTCTTGTTCGCTGCCCTCCTCCCAGACATCCGCCCATCGGAGCCACCATCCGAAGCCTTTGGAGAGGAGGGGCAGGGGAACCATGGGCCAGAGAGCAAGAACAGAAGCAGCGCAGATGATCACTGAAGATCAGCACGAAGGGAGGCCGGAGCATAAATCTTAAAGCATTCAACCAGAGGAGAACGAGGGTGAAGCTACAGTAACAAATGAGCTACAGAAGAAGGGTGAAGCACAAATCTTAAATCTTCATGCATCACTTGATAACATAACAAGTTTTATTCTTTGAAATAGATTAAATAAAGTATGGCATGTGATAGCGGTGGTAGAGCCATATGAGTTATGAATATAGTGTGATGGAATTTATACTTGATATTTATTATCATAATGCCTTCACGTGGCCATCACATTAGTTTCTGTCCCTCCGTCGCAGCATCCCTAACCCTAATTGCCGCTCACAATTCATTCACCAAAAACTTCGTATGGCCTTGAATTGGCACCGGATCCCAAAGACATGGTCGATGGAGAAGGCAAGGAAGTTGGGAAGGGCTGTCATGGCATCATCGTGTTGCCACCCTGACCTCCATCTATTTTTTTTTTATACAAACGGGCGATCACACAAGTCTCATGCAAGTCAATCCAGATAGATCATGTTGGCCCAGATGACAACCCAAGAGGGGGGTGAATTGGGTTCTTTAAAAAATTTAGCCTCTTAAAAATTGTTTGCTTAAGATGAATGAAAATAAATGCAATGTAAATATAAAGCACAAGAATAAAACAGAGATAGAGATAGAGACAATGGAAGCACGGCAAACACAAAGATTTTATAGTGGTTCGGTGTATCCAACACCTACGTCCACTCCCAAGATCCTACTTGGGTCCACACTATAATCTCCTCGATTACAGCCGAGTTGTTTTACAAGTTCACAACTCAAACTTGTTGTTTTACCCGGGATCACAACGAACCCAGCCGGTTTTTCGGGCTCACCAGCACAAACCCTAAACTCAAGCTAAACTAGCTTGACCCGAGGTTAACAACCTCCACTAGTTCAATCCCCTTTGATTGAACTAGGCACAAACAAAATAAGAATGTTTTACAAATTTCACAGCTCCTTAATGAGCAAATATTCAAAAAAGTAAATAGGTTTAGAAAAGCCTGGTTTGAAGTTGTTTGGCTTTGAGCTTTTCTTCTTTTCTTCTTTTCCTCTTCTCCTTGCTGGGTTGAATCAAGCCTCAGCTCCGATTCTTCACAGTAGATGCAGTTGAGAAGATTGAAAAGTTGGTCTTTTTCTTCTAGTTGAGAATCCTCCGATTTTTCCTATTTGAACGGCTTGGATTCTTCTTTGAGCTTTGTGGAGTGGAAGGATTTGAATTTGAAACTCCTCTCTTGGATATAAGGCTCAAGACTTCTCGGATTTTGATTTTTGATTTTTGTCTATCCGTTTCTATTCTCTTTCAAACGGTTGTTTTTCCCCTTTTTATAGATTTTCCTTTGATTCATTTTTGGGTGGAAATCTAGCCGTTGGAGTGTACCTGGAAGGATTTTCCATTCATAAAAAATAGCCGTTAGATGTCAGAAATCAAAAATATTACCGTTAGAGCTGATCTGGCATTTTTGATTTTTCGTCCAGGTGGGTTGGAGTCGGCTCCAGCTTTTCAGGTGTCGGCTCCAATCGTTTTTCCATAAATAGTAAAATCTGAGTTCGTCGTGGAGTCGGCTCCGCAAAAGTAAGTGTCGGCTCGCCGTCGTCAGGTGTCGGCTCCCGAAACTGTAGGTGTCGGCTCCAGGATGCTCAAAAAATCAACGTTCTGTCCCCGCATCGGAGTCGGCTCCAGACACTGTAAGTGTCGACTCCGAAACTTAGGTGTCGGCTCCGAAACTCTAGGTGTCGGCTCCGTATCAAAAATCAGATTAAAATTGAATTGGCCATGGGGTCGGCTCCAGACTTTCTAGGTGTCGACTCCAAGCTCTGAAACTTTGAAATCTCTGATTTGTATTTGATTCAAAATTCATTTCTTAATTCCTTTAAATTGATCAAATAAATTTAAGTCCTGAAACACTTATAAAATCCATTAGTAATCAAATAAATATACTCAATTCCTTTATTAATCATCAAAATCAATAAATGGATCAACAATCTCCCCCTTTTTGATGATTATAAAAACATTGAGTATAGAATTCTTAAATTAAAAAAAATATCAAGGAAGTGATCTTTACGAGTAAGCTCCCCCTGAATAAGGTAGCTTCCCTATGAAGTTCAAATTATTCTTCCTCTTACTTTACACATTTGATACTTAAGATTTCTTTGTGCATAGACAATTCAATTTGTAACTCAATATCATATTAATCAATTAACAAATGCAACTATAATTCTTTCCATATAATTTTCTCCCTCTTAATGCATATACAATCCTAATTTCTCCCCCTTTTTTGTAATCAACAAAAAGGTAAAGAATATTTTACTGCATCAAAAGATAATTGCATCAATCAAAGATAATTTCATCAAAAGTCAAATATTACAAAAAAATTCACATCAACATATAGTCAAGTATTACATAATTCTCTCTTTAAACTTCATTACATTAACTTCATTACATCAAAATGTAAACAACATTTCAACAAATTAAACATACATTACATCAAAAGTTCTTTCTAACTATTCTTGTTAAATGGTCTACAATATTTTTCATTCCATCACATTGAAGTCTAACATAATCTTTTAGTCTCTCATCAACAAATGTGCAAGCTGTTGTGATTTTGTCTTGAAGTTCGGCGTTGCACTTTGAATAAGTTTCACCATCTCCACAAATCTCTTTAAGCTCTTCAAAGATGTTCTTCAAATCACCACTTAAAGATTCTGCGGAGGAGTTGAGAGTTGATTCAATCTTTGCAATCCGATCATCAAGGGAGTAAAGTGATTCTTTTAAATTCATAAATTTACTGTCAAACTCATCCTTCTGAGCTGCAAACAAACTTTTTAATTGCTCCATTTGAAGGTCTGAGAATCCAGTCGAAGAAGTGGATGGTTGATCATAAACTTGTGCAGGTGCAGGAGCAGGAACAGGAGCAGAAATGGGACTCCTAGGCTGTGGAGAAGGAACCCTAAATGATGGTCCAGCCTCGCAAGGCTCAGAAACTCTCGGCATAGGGGCTCTTTCATCTAGGTGTCCTTTCCTATCCCATTGCCCATTCACCTTAACAAAACCCATCCGATGCAATGTAGCCAAACTATAGTAATCTGTGTGCCTAGGTTCTTGGAAGGTTCATTCTCTTGAATTTAACCCCTTGGCTCCTGAAAACCATAGTTAGTACCATTCCATACGGTAGGGATGATCTCCTTTTCCCTCCAGCTTCTGCCATATAAAAAATCATCATTGCTGCCAGATTGATCGGCTGCCCAGTCAGAACACTGTCCATAACCACAATGTCTCGCTCCGAGACATACTCAAACCGACCAGTTTTGGAAACAAAATTCTACTGCAATATTGTGTAATAATCTAATTCTAGGGTAGTTGATTGGCTCTAATTTCCTCAAACTCTGTTACATCCCTTCCTAACATCCTTGAAAGGCTGCTGACCTATCACTGTGCATGTCAGCTGCTAAACCAGTGATCGGGATGCTAAGGAGGTTTCCTAAGCTTTTGAAAGGTGAGATGAATCCTTTTCCCTCTAACATTGCTTACTAAACCTCCATCCCCTCTAGCCAAATTGAAATAGAATTCTTTTACTAAGGCTGGATAGGTAGGAACATCAAGAGAACACAGCTTATCCCAGCCCATTTCCTTCAATTGTCTCCCGATTGAAAAACCTCGGATTCAAATAGGTCAAAATCAACTTTTCTACCCATTGTGATGACTCTATCTGCTAGGGTATCTACCTGTGGAAGATGTGTTGGGATTGTCGAATCTGTGGACGAATCGCTGCTTGGAGTCGGCTCACGGACGACGTGCGGACCGCTTTCCCGTAGTACGGGCTCCAACCACTGATTCTCTCCTTTTGGGTGCCATTTGATCTTTGGAAAGGTTCGATTTGGATGGAATTAGAGATGGGGAAGTTTTGGAGAATTTTGGAAGAGTTTGGTTAGGATTTGAGAAAGTATGAAATGACGAGGTGTCGACTCTGCCCTAATAAATCAATTTTTGATTCCCAGGTGTCGACTCCCGCAAAGTCGGGTGTCGACTCCAAATCGCTAACACAGTCAGCGCTCGAACTGGAGTCGGCTCCGAATTACAGGTGTCGGCTCCAAGGTCAGGGACCGAGAGCGACACAGTCAAGGTGTCGACTCCTCATTCTGAGGTGTCGACTCCAAAGACAGTTTCAGAAAAAATATGAGATTCAAATGACTGAAACTGTCAAAATAAATTTTATAAAATTTTGATAAAATTTTGGAGTATTAAGGATCAAATAGCTCAAATGACTAGATAATTTGTCCTTAAAATTATGAAGGAATATCAAGAAATTAATAGAAATCTAGATTCTCATTCCTTAATGTATCAAAATCAATCCATAGGGTCACATATCCCTAATTCACCTCTAAGATAACAAAATCTCTCTTCACTCAAAGGTTTTGTAAATATGTCAGCTAATTGTTCTTCAGTATTAACATATTCAAGACAAATTTCATTATTAGCTACATGTTCTCTTATAAATGATATCTAATTTCAATGTGTTTTGTTCTTGAATGTTGAATTGGATTTTTAGTTAGATTTATTGCACTGTGTTATCACATCTAATTGGTGTTTTATCAAGTGTTATGCCATAATCTTCAAGTTGTCTCTTAATCCAAAGGATTTGAGCACAGCAACTTCCAGCTGCAACATATTCTGCTTCAGCAGTAGATAATGCAACCGAATTTTGCTTTTTGCTAAACCAAGAGATTAAGTTACATCCTAAGAATTGACATGCACCACTTGTGCTTTTTCTATCCAATTTACATCCAGCATAGTCAGAATCAGAATATGCAATTAAATTTAATGTTGAGTCTCTAGAATACCATAAACCTACATTTTTAGTTCCACTTAAATATCTTAAAATTCTTTTTACAGCAATTAAGTGAGATTCTTTAGGTTCAGATTGAAATCTAGCACATAGACATACTGCAAACATAATATCTGGTCTACTAGCTGTTAAGTAAAGAAGAGATCCAATCATACCTCTGTAATATTTTTGATCTACTTTCTTACCATCTTCATCTTTGTCCAATTTGCATGAAGGACTCATAGGTGTTCCAAGTGGTTTGATTGACTCCATTCCAAATTTCTTGAGCAGTTCTTTTGTGTATTTGGCTTGATTGATGAAGATTCCATCTTTGCTTTGTTTGATTTGAAGTCCTAGGAAGAAGTTGAGTTCTCCCATCATGCTCATTTCAAACTCACCTGCATTAACTTAGCAAATTCTTGACATAACAAATTGTTAGTAGCACCGAAAACAATATCATCAACATATATTTGTACTACTAATAAATCTTGTCTTTTCTTTTCAAAAATAGTGTTTTATCAACATTTCCTCTTACAAAATCATTTTCAATCAGAAATTTACTTAATCTTTCATACCAAGCTCTAGGTGCTTGTTTCAAACCATATAGTGCTTTGTGTAATTTAAAAACATGATTTGGAAATTCATGATCTTCAAACCCGGTGGTTGTTCAACAAAAACTTCTTCATTTATAAATCCATTTAAAAATGCGCTTTTAACATCCATTTGAAATAAATTGATATGCATATGACATGCAAATGCAAGTAATAATCTAATTGCTTCAAGTCTAGCTACAGGTGCAAAAGTTTCATCAAAATCAATTCCTTCTTCTTGATTATATCCTTTTGCAACTAATCTAGCTTTGTTTCTAATTACTATGCCATTTTCGTCTAATTTATTTCTAAATACCCATTTTGATCCTATTACAGAATGATCTTTAGGTCTATCTACTAATGTCCAAACATTATTTCTAGTAAATTGATTTAATTCTTCTTGCATGGCTAACATCCATTATTATCTTTTTCAGCTTCTTCAATAGTTTTAGGTTCAATTTGAGATACAAATGCAAGATGATTATTGATGTTTCTCATTGATGATCTAGTTCTTACTCCTTGAGATGGATCACCTATAATTAATTCTCTTGGATGACCATAGGCATATCTCCAATCTCTAGGTAGATCTATATCATTATGATTTGCATCAACAACATCAACACTAGGAGAATCATTATCTTTAGCTTCTTGTTCATGATCTGAAGATACATCTATATTTAATTTTTCAATGTCTCTTTCTAGAATGTTTGTATCTTCCTCATCATCAATCTTTTTAGAACTTGATGCTAAAGATTCATCAAAAATTACATGAATAGATTCTTCTACAATTAAGTTTCTCTTGTTAAATACTCTATAGGCTTTACTAGATGTTGAATATCCTAAGAATATGCCTTCATCAGATTTTGCATCAAATTTTCCTAGATTATCTTTGCCATTATTATGAATGAAACACTTACAACCAAATGCATGAAAATAACTTATGTTTGGTTTTCTATTATTCCATAGTTCATAAGGTGTTTTCTTAATGATTGGCCTAATTAAAGCTCTATTAAGAATGTACATGCCGTGTTTATAGCTTCTGCCCAAAAGTATTTTGGTAAGTTGCTTTCACATAGCATGGTACGGGCCATGTCTTCTAGGGTTCTATTTTTTCTTTCAACTACACCATTTTGTTGCGGTGTTCTAGGTGCAGAAAAATTATGATGGATGCCATTTTCTATGCAAAAATTTTCAAATAAATGATTTTCAAATTCAGTGCCATGATCACTTCTTAGAGACACTATGGTGTTGTTTTTCTCATTTGTGACCTTCTTGAAGAATTTCAAAAATATGGAAAGGTCTCATCCTTATGAGCTAAAAATAATACCCAAGTGTATCTAGAGTAATCATCTACAATCACAAGACCATATTTCTTTCCTCCTAGACTTGTGGTTCTAGTAGGTCCAAAAAGATCCATGTGAAGTAGTTCAAGTGGCCTAGAAGTGGAAACAATATTTTTAGTTTTGAAAGAATTTCTAGTTTGTTTTCCAAATTGACATGCATCACAAATTTTATTATTTTCAAAATCTAATTGTGGAAGTCCTTTTACTAAATCCATTCTAATTAATTTTGAAATAAGGTGTGTGCTTGCATGACCTAATCTACGATGCCACAACCAACCAATCTCATTTATATTAGCATTATTAGCAACTAAGCAATGATTACTAGTAGACAAATTGTCTAAATCAATCAAGTATACATTGCCATTTCTATTTCCAATAAAAACAATGCTATTATCAATGGGATTAGAAACTGTGCATATAGAAGATTCAAATGATACTTTAAAACCTTTATCACATAATTGACTAATGCTAATTAAATTATGTTTCAAACCATTAACATATAAGACATTTTCAATATATGTGGAGGGAGTTATTTGAATGTTACCAAACCCCAAGATTTGGCCTTTGCCATTGTCACCAAATGTAACTACTCCTCCTCTTTTGCTTTCAAGGGTGATGAATTGATCCTTGTCACCCGTCATGTGCCTTGAGCAGCCGCTATCGAGATACCACTTTCTCTTTGATCTTTTGGCCGCAAGACACTCCTGCAAAAATAATTAAGTCTTATATTTAGGTACCCAAGCTTTCTTGGGTCCTTCATGGTTAGTAGCATAAAAATTGTTCCTTTGGGAACCCAAATTTTCTTTCCTTTACTATTTAACTTCTTATCTATTTTCTTAAAATTGCATTCAAAAACTTTGTGTCCCTTCTTGTTACAGTAATGACATGTAACATTATCATTGTTTTGTTCCTTTCTAAAAAAGTTTTTGACAAATTTTTGTTTCAAATTAGGTCTATATCCTAAACCAGCCTTATCATATATAGCTCTTTGATTACTTAACAATAAATTAAGTTTTTCTGAACTATAAGTGAATTTATCAACAATACTTTTATATTTATCAACTTCCTTCTTTAGTTTATCATTTTCATTGGAAATTGATTCTTTTTCTTTAGTCAAATTTCTTTTTCAGATTTCAGCACTTTAGTTTCATTATTAAGATTTTCTTTTTCTTCAATCAAAGTTAAATTTTCATTTTTCAAAAACTTATATTTCTTTTTCAAAATTTTGAAATCACCAACAAGTTCATTAAAAGCATCAAACAATTCATCAAAAGCAAATTCATCGCAAGGGTTTTCAGAACTTACCTCATCCTCGTCGTTTGCCATAAAGCAAATGTTGCAACCTCCTTTTGTTCTTCCTCCGATGAGGATTCATCGCTGTCGCTCCAAGTTGCAACATAGGCTTTCTTTTTCTTCTTGAAAGTCTTTTTCAGTTGAGGACAATCATATCTATAATGCCCCGGTTTCTTACATTCATAGCAAATCAAGGGGTCTTTCTCTTTATCCTTGTCCTTGTCTTTTTCTTTCTCTCCTTCCATCTTAGTTCCAAATTTCTTCTTGTGGAAGGGTCTCTTTCTCCTCATGAATTTTTTGAACTTTCTTGCTAGAAGAGCTGTCTCATCATCATCTTCTTCACTATCACTGCAGCTCTCCTCATTTTCAGCAGCCTTAAGAGCTATGGTCTTTTTCTTTTTCACATCTTCTTCTATGTGCTGCTTCATGGTCAATTCATGGGTCATTAGGGATCCTAGAAGCTCCTCTAAGGGTAAGGTGTTGAGGTCCTTTGCTTCTTGGATTGCTGTCACCTTCGCTTCCCACGTTCTTGGAAGTGACCTGAGAATTTTACGAACAAGTTCAGAGTTAGAATATGTTTTGCCTAAACTTTTCAACCCATTTACAATATCAGTAAATCTAGTATACATGCTAGCTAGTTTCAGTTTGTTCCATGCAAAATAACTCATATTTATGAACAAGAATGTTTATTTTGGATTCTTTTACTTGGTTAGTACCCTCATGGGTAACCTCTAATCTATCCCAAATCTCCTTTGCGGAATTACATGTGGAGATTCTATTAAATTCATTAGCATCTAAAGAGCAATATAAGACATTCATGGCCTTAGCATTGAGCTGTGCCATTTTCCTATCATTATCATTCCAATCCCTTTCGGGCTTAGGAACAATAGTGCCATCAACAACGTGTGTGGGTGTAGGTCCATTAGTTATAACACCCCACAATTCATAATCAGAAGCTTGAATGAATATCCTCATTCTTGCTTTCCAATAAGAATAGTTGGAACCATTAAATAAGGGAGGTCTATTTGTAGAATGACCTTCGGCAAATGATCCAACTTGAGCTGCCATTTGGATCTTTAGCTCTTGATCGTGTGATCAAAATCTAATGAGCACTTGCTCTGATACCAATTGTTGGCCCAGATGACAACCCAAGAGGGGGGGTGAATTGGGTTCTTTAAAAATTTAGCCTTTAAAAATTGTTTGCTTAAGATGAATGAAAATAAATGCAATGTAAATATAAAGCACAATGAATAAAATAGAGATAGAGATAGAGACAATGGAAGCACGGCAAACACAAAGATTTTATAGTGGTTCGGTGTATCCAACACCTACGTCCACTCCCAAGATCCTACTTGGGTCCACACTATAATCTCCTCGATTACAGCCGAGTTGTTTTACAAGTTCACAACTCAAACTTGTTGTTTTACCCGGGATCACAACGAACCCAGCCGGTTTTCGGGCTCACCAGCACACAACCCTAAACTCAAGCTAAACTAGCTTGACCCGAGGTTAACAACCTCCACTAGTTCAATCCCCTTTGATTGAACTAGGCACAAACAAAATAAGAATGTTTTACAAAGTTTCACAGCTCCTTAATGAGCAAATATTCAAAGAAAGTAAATAGGTTTAGAAAAGCCTGGTTTGAAGTTGTTTGGCTTTGAGCTTTTCTTCTTTTCCTCTTCTCCTTGCTGGGTTGAATCAAGCCTCAGCTCCGATTCCTCACAGTAGATGCAGTTGAGAAGATTGAAAAGTTGGTCTTTTTCTTCTAGTTGAGAATCCTCCGATTTTTCTATTTGAATGGCTTGGATTCTTCTTTGAGCTTTGTGGAGTGGAAGGATTTGAATTTGAAAGCTCCTCTCTTGGATATAAGGCTCAAGACTTCTCGGATTTTGATTTTTGATTTTTGTCTATCCGTTTCTATTCTCTTTCAAACGGTTTTTTTTCCCTTTTTATAGATTTTCCTTTGATTCATTTTTGGGTGGAAATCTAGCCGTTGGAGTGTACCTGGAAGGATTTTCATTCATAAAAAATAGCCGTTAGATGTCAGAAATCAAAAATATTACCGTTAGAGCTGATCTGGCATTTTTAATTTTTCGTCCAGGTGGGTTGGAGTCGGCTCCAGCTTTTCAGGTGTCGGCTCCAGATCGTTTTTCCATAAATAGTAAAATCTGAGTTCGTCGTGGAGTCGGCTCCGCAAAAGTAAGTGTCGGCTCGCCGTCGTCAGGTGTCGGCTCCCGAATACTGTAGGTGTCGGCTCCAGGATGCTCAAAAAATCAACGTTCTGTCCCCGCATCGGAGTCGGCTCCAGACACTGTAAGTGTCGACTCCGAAACTTAGGTGTCGGCTCCGAAACTCTAGGTGTCGGCTCCAGGTTGTATCAAAAATCAGATTAAAATTGAATTGGCCATGGGGTCGGCTCCAGACTTTCTAGGTGTCGACTCCAAGCTCTGAAACTTTGAAATCTCTGATTTGTATTTGATTCAAAATTCATTTCTTAATTCCTTTAAATTGATCAAATAAATTTAAGTCTGAAACACTTATAAAATCCATTAGCAATCAAATAAATATACTCAATTCCTTTATTAATCATCAAAATCAATAAATGGATCAACAGATTCGAGTATAAAATTTGCTGCAAAAGAACAGGCCTGGGATCGTCCGGCCTCTAGAACCACGAATCACCATGATGTACCACTGAAGTCGCCATCCAGTCCATCGCCGAATTGGCTTTATGATATATATGATGGATCTGAGCGCTATCATGTTACAACAAAATTTCATCTCCTTATAAATAAAATAACAGTATTATCTGGACTCTATAGGTAACTTTCAATCAAGCAAAGACAGCTAGTTGATAACTAATTTTTGGTCAAACTGTTTTTGGCCCAGAAGCCATTGCTTTCGATCAACCAAATTGAATTGAAATTATATTTCAAACTGTAGGTCCCATGTAAAGTTATTACAGACTGAAGGAATGTTGTCGATGGTTTTCAGTGATTTTTAAAACTAATTAGATTAGAGTTATTGAAAGTTTTTAGTGGTTGCGAGATGAAGTTGCAAGTAGAATAGTATAGAGATCCAATCTAATCCCAATATTAGGATTAATAATTAGTTTTAAAAGTAGTCATAACTAACCTTAGAAGCTGATATGGCTGATCCAGCACCGTCAGAATAAACGATAACGGCGACTGACGGAGGCTTGGCCTCGTGTTCCGCTCTCGATCTCAAGCCACAGCTCCCGAGCCTCATGAACAGTATCTCAACCCCCGAGACCCACTTAGTCTCGGGCTGCATGAACAATGCTTGGCCTCGAGTTCCGCTCCCGATCTCAAGCCACAGCTCCCGAGCCTCATGAACAGTATCTCAACCCCCGAGACCCCCTCGGTCTCGGGCTGCATGAACAGTGCTTGGCCTCGAGTTCCGCTCTCGGCCTCAAGCCACAGCTCCCGGGCCTCATGAACAGTATCTCAACCCTCGAGACCCCCTCGGTCTCGGGCTGCATGAACAGTGCTTGATGCATGATCTGACCCACTCCGGGCCACATGGCACATTCACGTAATCCGCTACACATCCATAGCTGGGTGCAGCCATACCTCATAACGACGTATGGTCCATCACCTGTCTGTTACTATGCATGGCCATACTCCATTACAGCGTACGGTCCACCACCTGCCCACAACTGTGCGTGGTCACATGCGGCGGTGGCGCGCACCACGTACAACCACCGGCACGAGACACTTGTGAGGCCGCACTGGCAGGTGATGCGGGACACCTTCGGCATATACAACGATAGTACGATCAGTCACTGTCAGCCTCATCTTTTGTCCGTTATTGAACGGGGCACCTTGAAATCAACAATCTCTGGGAATGAATGGGGGTATCTTCGAACATGTATAAAAGCATACGCTCACGCTGTAAGTAGGGATCCGAAAAAAAACTCTAGTTTTCCTAGCTTCTTTCTGCTAGTTAACTCTGGTATGTTCCCGAGTGACTAACTTGAGCGTCGAAGGGTCCCCACCAGAGCATTCGGTCTCTGAGGATCTATGGGGACTTTTCTTGCAGGAGTCCGGCGAGGAGGACGTCCATTTCCCCTGTGCTCGAGGAAAGTGACTTGGCGTCAACAGATTGGCGCACCAGGTAGGGGGGGTAAAAAAAACATCGAACCGGCAATCTGCAACCTCTCTCTCCGTGCCCTTGAGCTATGGTGACAACCCGTGCGAAAGGGATCTCTGTCAACTGCACTGGGGGGCAGCTCCAAGAAGCCGATCTGTTGACGGCTGCCCCTTCAGCTCCCCCGGCCGGTGCCCCGGCACCGTCACGTCTCCAGGAGACAAGACCATCCGCTCCACCAATCGGTGTCCCTGCACCTACTCCCCAGCAGCTCCAGGAAGACCGGTTCACTGCTTTAGCCACGCAAGTTCAATCCTTAGCGGCGGCGGTTCAAGGCCTGCAGCATCAGCAGGTGGCCCCGCGGCAGCCGGAGTCATGTCCATCGGTTCTGGGGGTGGTGCAACCCAGCCAGCATTCCTTCTGAAGGAGATCACCGGTCTCGGAGGCTCGCCACCGTTATGCCTCGCCCAAACCTCCCCCCACCGAGGAGCCTCTAAGAGACCCCGATCGCCTTCTCGTCACACCAGTGTTTCTCCCAAGCGGCGGCGCGGGAGGGGGTGGAGCGTCCCTGTTGACATCGCCATCACCCTTCCTCGTCCTCAGAATCCTCGGGGGAGGGGTCCTTCGATGGTAGGATAGCCCACCAAGCCGAGCATCGACTCGATGAGTATAACCAGCGGTTGGAGGAACTCAACCACCGAATCACACACCTGCCAGAGGCGGACTATGACAGCCGGCCACCGCTATCCCATCGCATTATGGAAGAGCCCATCTCCATCCGGTTCTGCCTCCTCCAGCTGGACCCATATGATGGAACCACGGATCCCTTGGACCACCTGAAAAGTTACAAGGTTCTCATGCAGGTCCAGGGGGCCACCGATTCGCTCATGTGCATTGCCTTCCCTGCCACCCTGAAGAAGGCTACCCGGGCTTGGTATTCTCGTTGCCGCCGCGGAGTATTGATTCTTTCCGTCAGCTGGAAAGGGCCTTCTTGGCTCATTTTGACACCTGCCGGAAGATTCCCAAGGTGGCTGACAGCCTCTTCGCTGTCCAGCAGAAGAGCGGTGAGTCCTTGCGGGATTACGTTGCTCGGTTCAAGGAGGTAGCCCTGGAGGTCTACAATCTTAAAGACTCAGTGGCCACCTTGGCCTTGAAGCGAGGGCTCTGTCCGTCTCGCTTCGCGTACTCCCTTGACAAGAAGCTGCCCGGATCTTATGCCAAACTTTTGACTTGGGCCCAGAAGTATATCCGCGTCAACGAAGCTGATTCCTCTCGATGCGAGGCAAGTGGGGGTGTCCCCAAGAAGTTGACCCACCCTGAGCCTGTCGAAGTTTGACCCAGGAAGCCCGAACCTTCCCACTGGCCAGACAACCGTCCTCGAGTCCCAGCACAGAGAGACGGACCCTACACCCCTCTACTCGCCCCTATATCACACATCTTGCTCGAGATTGAGGAAGAGTCTTATTTTCAGCGCCCACCTCCGATGAACCCAAAAATCCCCTGCAACAAGAACCTTTACTGCCGCTATCACCGGGACCATGGACACGACACCGATGACTACCGCCAGCTGAAAAAGGCGATAGAGGATCTTATCCAGCGTGGCCATCTCAAAAGTTCGTTCGAAGGAACAACCTAGATACTCCGGGTCCGTCAGTGCCTCCGCCGCCAATGATCGACATCGCTCCAATCGAGAAGACGGTGATGACGATTTCCTGGGGGACAGGCGGCCCGCCCAAAAGGCCGAGAGCGGAGGGGGAGTTAGATTATGTAATTCCTTTTTCTAAAAAGGACTTAGAGGGGGTGGTGAATAAAAATGATGATAGCGTCGTCGTGTTCATGACGATTGCTAAGCACCCTGTAAAAAGAATTTTGGTTGATAGTGGGAGCTCGGTGGATGTTTTGAGTTATGATGCTTTTGTTCGCATGAACCTGTCGTCCGACCTGCTTCGACCCATCGCCACGCCCTTGATGGGGTTCACTGGAGACTCCATGAAAGTTGAGGGGGAGGTCACTCTTCCCATCACGGTTGGCACGGCCCCGCGCCAAAGCACAGTCTTCATGAGCTTCCTGGTGGTCCGAGTGCCCCTCGCCTATAATGCAATCCTCGGGAGGCCTGGGCTCAACCTTTTGGATGCTGTCATATCCACTAAGCAACTCCTCGTCAGGTTTCCCACCAGGGAGGGGGTAGGGGAGATGCGGGGAGAGTAGAACACACCTCCGCTTTGCTACCACATGGCCCCCAGTTCGCAGGGGGTGGTGCCTACACCCGCACCGGAAGCGCTAGACCCCCGGGATCTAGAAAGGAGAGGAGAGCTAGCCGAGCACCTGCTTGCTTTCCCCCTTGGGGAGGACCCAGCGAAGACGATTCGATCGGAGACCTGCTCCCGGAGGAGGCCCATGACCAGCTCCTCACTTTCTTGTGGGCTAATGCTGATGTCTTTGCTTGGTCAGCGTCCGATATGCCCGGCATTCTGGAGGAAGTGATTACCCACCAGCTCAACATTAAGCTGGAGTGCCGACCCATTCGGCAAAAGAAGAGGAGCTTCACTCCTGACAGGCAGAAGGCCGTAGATGAGGAGGTGCGAAAGCTATCGGTAGCCGGTCATATCCGTGAGGTGCACTATCCCGACTGGCTAGCGAATGTCGTGATGGTTCGCAAGGCCAGTGGGAGCTGGAGGATGTGCGTGGACTTCACCGATCTCAATAAGGCGTGCCCCAAGGATAGCTTCCCACTACCCCGGATTGACCAGCTAGTGGATGCCACGTCCGGGCACGAAACTCTTAGTTTTATGGATGAGTTTTTGGGGTACAACTAGATCAGGATGAACCCGGCTGATGAAGAAGCCACCTCCTTTGTTACTGAAAAAGGGATTTACTGCTACAAGGTGATGCCGTTCGGGCTGAAGAATGCTAGAGCCACCTACCAGAGGTTGATGAATAAGGTCTTTGAGGACCAGATCGGGCGTAACATGAAGGTGTACGTGGACGATATGCTAACCAAGAGCACTAGTACTACTGACCACTTCGCCGACCTCACAGAGACCTTCAGCAACCTGTGTCGGTACCGGATGAGGCTAAACCCCCATAAATGTACTTTCGGGGTAGCAGCAAGTAAATTTCTGGGCTTTATGGTGACCCAACGGGGATCGAAGCTAATCCTGATAAGATTCGGGCTATCTTGGACATGAGGCCCCCAGCTAATAAGAAGGAGGTACAACACCTAACCGGAAGGGTCACGGCCTTGAGTCATTTCATGTCAAGGTCGGCAGAAAGGTGCTTGCCCTTCTTTAAGGCGCTACGCAAGGTCAACAACTTCGAGTGGACAAAAGAGTGTAAGGATGCCTTCGAGGAGTTGAAGCATTTTCTATCCTCTCCCCCGCTGTTGTCCAAACCAAGGGGCAGAGAAGAGCTCTTTCTATACCTTGCAGCCTCCCCGGAGGCCATCAATTCTATGCTCGTGCGTATGGATGCCGACGGAGTACAGAGGCTGGTCTACTACACCAGCAAGGTACTTCATGATGCTGAGACCAGAATTCCAGGACTAAGAAGATCATTTTTGCCCTGGTGGTCTCTGCCCAGCGCTTCGACCCTACTTCCAAGCTCATCCCATCGTGGTGCTCACGGACCAACCTCTTCGGACCATCTTATCCCGTTCAGACACCTCTGGTCGGTTAGCCAAATAGGCCATCAAGCTAAGCAAGTTCGACCTATCTATTCGACCAAGGTCTGCCATGAAATCTCAAGTGTTAGCTAATTTCTTGGTCGAGTGTTCTTGGACCGAGGGATGTTCGAAGGAATTGCGCTCGGTGGTGCCCGTGGAATCCTCCCCGATTGAGGAACCATGGAAGGAAGACTGGATCTTGCATGTGGATGGAGCAACAAATTCTTAAGGAAGCGGAGCCAGGCTCATCCTTGCGAGCCCCAAGGGAGAGGTGGTAGAGTACGCCCTTCGGTTTCAGTTCCCGACCACTAATAACCAAGCGGAGTATGAAGCCCTGTTGGCAGGGATGAGGCTAGCTGAGGAGCTCGGTGCGGGGCATCTAAAGGCCTTCACCGACTCCCAGCTCATTTCCGGGCAAGTGACTGGGGAATACGAAGCCAGAGACTTGACCATGTCCTGCTACCTGAGCAAAGTGCGGTCCCAAGCCTCTTGGTTCTCTTACTTCCGCGTTAGCTACATTCCCGAGCGGAGAACGCTAGGGCTGACGCGCTGTCCCGGTTAGCCACCTCGGCCGACGGGACCCTGGAAAAAACGTATGTGGAACACTTGCAGACCCCGAGCATCGAAGCGCGGATAAGGTACTACCAGTTGAACAAGGGCCTTCCTGGATGGACGCCTATGTCCAGTATTTGGCCGACGGCACTCTCCCAGAAGACCCTGCCGAGGCCAGGCTACTCAGACAGCGGGCTTCGAAATTCCTGATGATGGACGGGAAGCTTTATTGGAGATCATTTTCTTACCCGGTCCTTAAATGCGTCGGACCAGTCAGGGGGACTACATCTTGCAGAAAATCCATGAGGGCATCTGCGGGAGTCACCTGAGGGGCAGGGCCCTAGCTTACAAGGCCTTACAGGGGTACTACTGGCTGACCATGAGGAAAGACGCGACCGAGCTTGTTAAGAAATGTGATAGCTGCCAACACCACGCAATGTTCAGCGACAACGTCATCTCAGCTGGCCCCCTGTTGGCACCTTGGCCCTTCGCCCAGTGGGGTATGGACATCTTGGGACCATTCCCCCAGCCTCCGGATAGCGCAAGTTCCTCCTAGTGGCCGTCGATCACTTCACCAAGTGGATTGAGGCCGAAGCCCTTGCTAAGATCACTGAGAGTAAGGTAAGATCCTTCTTTTGGAAGTCTATCATATGCCGGTTCGGACTACCACACACTTTGGTCACCGATAATGGCCAGCAGTTTGACAACGTGCCCTTCTGGGAATTCTGCTCCGAACTGGGCATACATCAGATATTCACTTCCATCGGGCATCTTCAAACCAACGGGGCGGCTGAAGTAACTAATCGCATCATTCTTCAAGGATTGAGAACCCGATTGGATGATTGCAAGGGGCGATGGATGGAGCAACTCCATAATGTGCTATGGGCTACCACATAACGCCACGGGCTTCCACCGGAGAGACCCCATTCAGCTTGGTCTTTGGGTCCGAAGCTGTCATCCCGGTGGAGATAGGTTCCCCGAGCCCTCGGGTGGAGTCATACAGTGCGAAGGATAACCCGGACCAGCTACGAGCCAACCTCGACCTGGAGGAAGGTGCAAGACCGAGCGCGACTTCGGATGGCGGTCTACCAGCAATGAGCCGCCAAATATTACAACGCCCGCGTGCGCCCTAAGACCTTCTTATCGGGAGACCTGGTCCTTCGGCGAGCTGAAATTTTGAGGCCGTCGGAAGGAGGTAAGCTAGCTCCGAACTGGGAGGGGCCCTACTGGATCGCCGAAGTACTTCGTCACGGGGCATATAAGGTTGAAGAATTGGATGGGAGGCTGCTCCCCCGGACGTGGAACGCTGACAATCTCATCGATACTATCAATAGTACATCTCTTTCTTGCATTAAATATCGTACTTGTATTCTATTGGGTTCTCACCCCTCATCCCACATCAATGAATTTAAGTTCTAGCATCTCAGTTTTTCCAGAAAAAGCCCGATCCCTGTCGGCACAAAAAGCCATGGGCCAGTCAGGCACAAAGCCCAGTGTACCACTGGCAGAGCTATGTACTATCGGCTCTCGACAACTAAAGCCCGACCCCCTGTCGGCATAAAAAGCCCTGGGCCAGCCAGGCACAAAGCCCAGTGTAGCGATGTACCATCAGCTCTCGACAACTAAAGCCCGACCCCCTATCGCACAAAAAGCCCTGGGCCAGCCAGGCACAAAGCCCAATATACCACTGGCAGAGTGATGTACCATCGGCTCTCGATAACTAAAGCCCGACCCCCTGTCGGCACAAAAAGCCCTGGGCAGCCAGGCACAAAGCCCAGTGTACCATTGGCAGAGCGATATACCATCGGCTCTCGACAACTAAAGCCCGACCCCCTGTCGGCACAAAAAGCCCTGGGTCAGCCAGGCACAAAGCCCAGTGTACCATTAGCAGAGCGATGTACCATCGGCTCTCGATAACTAAAGCCCGACCCCCTGTCGGCACAAAAAGCCCTGGGCCAGCCAGGCACAAAGCCCAGTGTACCACTGGCAGAGCGATGTACCATCGGCTCTCGATAACTAAATCCTAACCCCCGTCGGCACAAAAAGCCCTGGGCTAGCCAAGCACAAAGCCCAGTGTACCACTGGCAGAGCGATGTACCATCGGCTCTCAACTAAAGCTCGGCCCCTGTCGGCACAAAAAGCCCTGGGCTAGCCAGGCACAAAGCCCAGTATACCACTAGCAGAGCGATGTACCATCGACTCTCAGTAACTAAAACCCGACCCCCTATCGGCACAAAGAGCCCTGGGCCAGCCAGGCGCGAAGTCCAGTGCATCATTGGCAAAGCTGCGCGCAAGCAGCCCCTGGAAGTTCGAGTCCTAGCCTTCTGAGCCAAATGCTCCATCGATCGCCGGGGTCCATATTCTCCGACTCTAGGATTCGGTCCTATGAGACTAGGTCGAGGTTGTTCGAGAGTGAATTAAAGGTTATTCCTTGGTACCGATGAAGCCCCTAGGGGTCCCACATCGGTAACCAAATGACTTGAGGAAAGGACACAGTAGGATGAACACAAATGTCGTCAAAGAAAAGAATATATTTCGTTAACTCAAAAGTGCTTACAAAATGCTGACCAAGCCGGACTTGCAAAAATAAAAAGTACAATGTGAAGCTTACGGCTCGGCTGGCGCATGCTTGTCGTCTGATGAGCCGACCTCAGAAAGGCGTTCCGGCTCGACTTCAAGGGCTTGTGAAAGTCCAGGTCTCGAGTGACCTTTTCCTTTCCATGCTGGAACCCCTAAAGGTATGCCTCTGCTGAAGCTTCGGCCAGCTCATCAGTGAAGCGCTCGGACGCCCAAACTCTTCAATAACCTGGCAGCCCTAGTCTCCACAGCTGCCTCCACTTCAGCAGCTCGAGCCTCTCTCTCTACGACCAGAAATGCCACCACTATCCTCTCGGCCTCCAGGGCATGATCTCTCTCCTCCTCAGTTTTCTTTGCCCTCTCTTCAGCTTCCTTTGCCCTTTCCTCGGCCTCTCTCGCCTTCTCCTCAGCCCTCCTTGCCTTCTCTTCGGCCTCGCCCGTCTGATTCTCGGCCGCCTGGATGGTCGCGGCCAACTCTGAAATGTGAAGGTCTCGGGCCGCGACAGCACTCTCGGTCTCCATTAGTTGACTGAGAGCCGCCCGCAGACGGTTGGCCTCAACTTATCCCGACTCTTGGCCGCTCTTATTTCATCGGCTCGGGCGGTCCTGGCCGATTCCAACGCCCTCTCGGCTGCTTCTGCTCGAGCGCGAGCCTCCTTTGCCTCCTTCTGGGCCTCCTGCATGAGGGTCTTTCCCCCATGGATGACCTCCCTCGTAGCAGCCAAGGAGTTCGCAATCTGTAGTCAGACCTTATGTTAAAAGAGAGAGGAGGAATAAAGGGGGAATCCAAAAGCGAGAAGCTGCGAGTTTACTTACCTTAACTAGGGCCGCGTAGGACTCTCGGAAGAAAGTGGCCGCCTTCAACTGGCTGAGCTCTTCATGAACCTTAGGCACGAAGATTGACGAAATGAGCCGCTCTGCCCAGCGTCCATCATCTAGAATGGAGTCCCGGTGCAGTCTTTGCCTGGCTCCGTTCCCTCCTGCAGCCCCTGTGATTTCGGATTCGGCGCACGGGGGGCTGCTTGCTGGTGTCAACTCCAGAGATGGACCTGCAGCCCCCGACGGTCCCTCTCCCCATTTCCCTGGTACTTCGGCCACGGGAGGTGGCAGGTTCCTTCGTTGTCGCTGGCTTCTCCATGGCCGGCTCCTCCATCATCGCCGGCTCCTCCACCATCGCTGGCTCCTCCGCGGCCGGCTCTGCTGCCGCTACCTCCTCGCCCACTGCCCTTTCGGGTGGGGTGTCGACCGTCAAGTCGATCTTCAGGGCAGCCGGAGGCTCTTGCGGTACAGGTGGCTCGGACACCCGCAATGTCAGGCGTTTCGGGGCCGGTGCTTGCTGCCCCTCACTTGGCCCCTCCTGGGCCCTCCTTTTAGCCGCAGCCTTCATGAGTTTGCGGGTCAGGATTTTCATAGCTGAGTAACATCGGCCGGGTTCAATAAAAAAAGAGAGAGAAAACGGTGAAATATGAAGACTTTGACTAAGTATAAGGGAGACTTACCGCGGTGGGAAAAGAGACCACCGACTAGAGGTTTTCCTCTGTTAGAAGCAGTTGTACCGAGGGATGTCGGTAGCCAACAGCTGCCCCAACGCTTCCTTATCACCAGGGTGGATAGTAGAATTCGCATTACCTCGGAGGTCGGGGTCCCCCCACTGGGGCCGGACTTGATCAAGATCGGCAAAAAAGAATCGGGATTTCCACCCCTTAATGGAGGAAGGGAGAAGAAGTTTAAGGGCTCGGCCGGGTTGGGGCTGAAACAGCCACCAACCCTTCTGAGCCCGGATGTAAAAAGAGCGAAAAAGAGAGACTCTAGGGGTAACGTGGAGATGATGGCAGAGGACGATGAAGGCGTTAACAACTCGAAGGGAGTTTGGGACCAGCTGGGAAGGGATCAGGGAGTAATAGTCGAGGAGGTTCACAAAAAAAGAAGGAAGGGGTATGCGAAGGCCCACCCTCAGAGAAATCTCGTAAATGGTCACTCGGCCCGGTTGAGAGGATATCACCCTATCGTCGGGAGTCGGAAGATAGAGCCCAACATCCCGAGGGATTTGGTAACGAGCCCAGATGTTCATCAAATCCTGACCTATCACTGTGGAGGTGACCCCTTCCGGGGATTCCGCCTCTACCCGTGAGGAGGTGTCGGCTTCGCCCGACGTCTCCTCAATGGGGCCACGCCAGCCGCCGCCGGACGCCTCCCTGCGGGAGCCTCCCTGGCGACCCGCCACCGGGCTAAGGGGACGTGGTCCTTTGAATCAGAGGACCACTCAAGGGGAGGTGAAGGAGAAGGGGGAGAGGAAGGGGAGGCATGAAGCCTCCAGAAGGAGAACGATCCTCCGAATCATTCTCCGAAGTCCAGGACTGGGAGCTCATTGTTGGAAGAAGAAATAGAAAGGTCTGAAAAGGACAAAGATCTAACCTGGGGAAGAAAATGGCGTGCACGGAATCTCAGATTGCAGGGAGAGCCAGGAGGCGGAAGGTCAGGGAGCCAGGAGAAGAAAATGGAAGCAGGAGCGATATGGCCAGATTCAACCCCCACCCGAGTTTTATTGGATTTTGAATTATCTCGCCTTGTCTCATCAGCCACGTGGACTCTCACCGTAGGCAGGGCTGCCTCGATGATCGCTTGGTGCGTGGTACGATCCGCCTCCGGCCAGCGATGAGACGCCGTTGACGTCATCATTATGATAGGTAATGATAGCGCCACCTTCCGCACAGACTTCGAAGGATCAATCTTGCCTCGAGGACGATCATCGCAGATCGGGTGGATGGTAGTGGCCGCCCTTTCACATCCCCACTTGACGCCCGCATAAAGTCATCGCAGTGCTCAGAGACACATGTCCGGGGGTTCGCAAAGGGCGGGGATTAGCCACTTGAGAGGTGACACCCCTTTCGCCTCGCTGGTGGGCCCACTTTACCTTAGGGGTGAGGGGGCATCTGATATGGCTGATCCAGCGCCGTCAGAATAAATAATAACGGCGACTGACGGAGACTTTGCCTCGTGTTCCGCTCTCGGCCTCAAGCCATAGCTCCCGGGCCTCATGAACAGTATCTCAACCCCGAGACCCACTTGGTCTCGGGCTGCATGAACAATGCTTGGCCTCGAGTTCGCTCCCGGCCTCAAGCCACAGCTCCCGGCCTCATGAACAGTATCTCAACCCCGAGACCCCCTCGGTCTCGGGCTGCATGAACAGTGCTTGGCCTCGAGTTCCGCTCTCGGCCTCAAGCCACAGCTTCCGGGCCTCATGAACAGTATCTCAACCCCTGAGACCCCCTCAGTCTCGGGATGCATGAACAGTGCTTGATGCATGATCCGGCCCACTCCGGGCCACATGGCACATTCACGTAATCCGCCGCACATCCATAGCAGGGTGCGGCCATACCTCATAACGGCGTATGGTCCATACCTGTCTGTCACTACGCATGGCCATGCCCCGTTATAGCGTACGGTCCACCACCTGCCCACAACTGTGCGCGGTCACATCCGGCGGTGCCGCGCACCACGTACAACCACCGGCACGAGACACCTATGAGGCCGCACAGGCAGGTGACGTGGGACACCTCCGGCATGTACGGTAACAGTACGATCAGTCACTGTCAGCCTCATCTTTTGTCCGTTATTGAACGGGGCACCTTAAAATCAACAATCTCGGGAATGAATGGGGGTATCTTCGAACAGGTATAAAAGCATACGCTCACGCTGTAAGTAGGGATCCGAAAAAAACTCTAGTTTTCCTAGCTTCTTTCTGCTAGTTAACTCTGGTTTGTTCCCGAGTGACAAACTTGAGCGTCGGAGGGTCCCCACCGAAGCATCCGGTCTCCGGAGACTTTTCATACAGAAGTCCGGCGAGGAGGACGTCCATTTCTCCTGCACTCGAGGAAAGTGACTTGGCACAACAGAAGCAATTTTTGTAACTTAATCTTCTCATTTCTTCTCTCTCTTAAATTCTATACTCCCTTTTCTACCTCTTGTACTCCACTCCTATGTCAAATAAGAATGAGAATTAAGTCAATTCAATTATTTGATTGTCTAATTTATTTGTAATTTTACATGATGAATTGGGTTAAGGGGCACCTGGATGGACGCATTTTGATAAATTCAAAGAATCCACAATCGAAAAGAAGGATATGAATGAAAAAGAACGACGTCAAAACTCAGGCAAATAAATGAGCTCTAGGAAAGAAAATTAGGATTATCAATTATTAAGGTTATCATTATGGTAGTGGAAGTGATAGCCTACAAAACTAAGAATTTTTTGCTTAACCAAATTATCTTTGTTTTATTGCACATACCTGATTAACAATGATGCATATTATCGCAACCTCAATGTTAGAGCATGTGAAGATTAGTAGTATACACAAACAATCAACAAAATTACTAATTTATATTTGCTCTTTCTTATACCTTTCTTTCTGTCTATATTTTATTTTCTGCTTTCCAATACCTAGATCCAATAGTTGATTTCAAAAAATTTATTATTTAAAATATCAACGTTTTCAAATATCATATATTAGTGTTGTTTGAATCTTATTTTTATTATATCTAAAATAAATATAAATAAACATTTTTTCTAAAGGTTATGTAGAATTCACATGGCAATGATTATATAATTAAGAATGTGACCTTCTCTAGTTCACCTCCAAAGAGGATCCAGATTTTTAGGGATTGTATTTAGAAAATACTCAAAAAGATCTGCCAAAGTCGTCTTGAAAAAAAAATAAATAAATAAAACTTGATTCTTGTTTTTATCTGAAAGATTCGAGTGTTGAGAAAGATAATCGCCACTATCAGACACCAACTGATATTTATGGCCAATGAGATTGCTCGCATCCCAATAAACATGTAATATTATTTTAAAAATGGAGTGGATCATTAGTATAATTGCATGCCAACTACGCGACACTTTAAAAATTACATTATGCTCGATATCTAAGTCATGAATCTCATTGTTAAATCATTTAATATTTTTATTTAATAAAATTTTCTTATCTTGGTTTTTAAATATAAATAAAAGTATAATAAACTTAATTGTTTAAATAATAGATATTATAACATTTTGGCATCAACCTTCTCGTTCTTGACCATGTGCACAACTAATGTTTTAAATACTTCCCATCGTGAAGTAAACTGTAGCAACTATTGTACCAAAAAAAAAAAAAAAAAAAAAAAAAAACCGTAGCAACTATCGTGGCGAATTATGGCTCCTTAAACATTATATTATTTTTTACTCATATATCAAACAATCATTACCATCATGACAACAATCTATCATGTAGCATCTACATACCAGGTAAATGTATGAAATCATTTAGATATAAAGTTTTTAAAATCCAAATAAATATTTTTACATTGATGTATACATAAAAATTAAATTGACAAGTTTTTGTAAATAAAAATGATTAATTAAAAACACTCATAAACTATTTTTATCTATTTCTTTTAAATTTTTTTGTCCTTTTCAATATGTTTATCTATTGTTTTAGAAATCTTTTTTATCCATATCAATAATTAAAATCTACTAGTTTTAAGTGTGTTCCCATATCTATGACTTAAAAAATTCTATTTATCTTTCTCAATAGCTAAAAATAATTATTTAATTTGTAAAATTATTTTAAATATCTAAAACCTTTTTAATCCTTATAAATATTTTCAAGTCTTCTCTTTTACCTTTCATCAAACCAAAATAAGAAATTTAAAAAAAATTGCCCACTCCACCTGGCCTGCATTTTAGCACGCCAATTGCCAATAGGCTGGGTGATGCCATAATGGTCCGGTCCGGTCCGATCAAATTTGATCATGAACTTGTGAGTCATCTGCAATAAAAGTCATACCGGTTTAATAAGGTACGATGTCCATCTGACCATCCTTACGTAAGTCATGCTGGCATGGTCCAACCATTCGACACCTCTAAAAATACTTTTCAAATCATGGTCTTGCTTCGATTTCATTATGTTTTGAGGCATTTATTCATTTTGATTTAAAGGCTCAAATGAGGGGCTACCATATTGTTTATACAGGTCAACTGCCATTAGATAAAAAATCAAGATTATTTTATAAATTTGCTCTAAAGTGTACATCTTACTGTTTAACTTAAGAATGAATTTACTAATTTATAATGATTTTTCCTTTCTTTATCTGGATTAGAACCTCGCACTGTGTTATGCTCAAAACTATCTAAGGTCTGATGTTTTTATATTTAATTTTGGATGGTTATCATTTTCATGGTTGAGATCCAACCTGCAAGATATCTTTTGAAAATTTAATCAGCACCAAAGTAAATAACAAAGTCCCTTATATCATTTGTTGTTTATTATCCTTGTTTAACTTTCTTTCTCTTGCAGCTTGTTTGATATTTTTAATTTATAAAAAATATTTATAGAAAAAAATAAAATTATCCTGTTTAGTTACCAGAAAACTTGCAAGAAATTTTTTTTAACAAATATTGTTATATGTTTGATTGAGAATAATTTTATATGAGCAAATTGTCAATTTAATTATAATACTAATAGAATAAAGATTTTAGATAATTTTTTTATTTTTATAAGAAAATTAAATGAACTATTAAAGGTTTATTTTTAATGAAAAATAATTTTAATATTTGATGCTAAAACATATTTTAAGAGGATAGATATCGTTGGTATGTATATTTTAATAGACAAAGTAAAATATAAGTAGGTTCAGTATATAATCCCTTTCATCTTCAATCAAACGAGAAAAAAAAGCTAAAATTCCTAAGAAACCCAACCAAACCACAGTTTAATAAAACTGATCTGTTACCCAACTATTTCCTCATAAAAAATCGTTTATTAATATTATGGTTTCCTGGTTCCACCGATGTGGGACTTCTCACATGAGAAGGAAGGCAGGCTGTCTCCTCTCTCTCTCTCTATATATATATATAATGCACCAAGATCATTCCACACAGCAGATCGAAATCCACAGGCAAAAACAAAGTTGGAGAGAGAGATGGGTTCCATGGCATCCGAGAAGCCTCATATTGTCTGCATCCCTTACCCAGCCCAAGGCCATGTAACCCCCATGCTCAAGCTTGCCAAACTCCTCCACTCCAAGGGCTTCCACATCACCTTCGTCAACACCGAGTTCAACCACCGCCGCCTCCTTAAGTCGCGAGGTCCCTCAGCCCTCGACGGTCTCCCTGACTTCCGCTTCGCCACCATACCCGATGGCCTCCCCCCATCCAACGAGGACGCCACCCAAGACATCCCCTCTCTCTGTTACTCCACCATGACCACCTGCCTCCCCCACTTCCGTTGCCTCCTCTCGGAGCTCAAGGAGCCCCCCGTCACTTGCATCATCTCCGACGGCGTCATGAGCTTCACTTTAGATGCTGCTAAGGAGGCCGGAATCCCTGAGATCTTGTTCTGGACTCCGAGCGCTTGTGGAGTCATGGGCTACCTCCATTACCGCCACCTTATCGAGAGAGGCCTCACGCCACTAAAAGGTACATGCACTCAGTGCTATAGCGATGCTACTTCTAGCTCTAAATTTCTTTTTCTCATGTTCTATATATTTCTTGTGAGCAGATGTGAGTGATCTCACCAACGGATACCTCGACATGCCTGTCGACTGGGTACCGGGATTGAAGAACATGAGGCTGAAGGACTTTCCCAGCTTCATTCGAACGACTGATCCGAACGACTTCATCATCAGCTTCGTTTTGCACGAGTGTCAGAGAGCCCATATGGCATCGGCGATCATTCTCAACACCTTTGACGAATTGGAGAGACCGGTCCTCGAAGCAATGGCAGCAATGTTGCCACCCATCTACACAATAGGACCACTAACCTTGCTCGCTCGCCAGATTCCGACGAGCCCAGTCTCAGCCATGGGCTCGAACCTATGGAAGGAAGAGCCAGTTTGTTTGAAGTGGCTGGAGGGGAAGAAGCCAGGTTCCGTGGTTTTAGTCAACTTCGGTAGCATAACAACCATGACCAACCAACAACTAGTCGAGTTTGCTTGGGGGTTGGCCAATTGTGGGCATGAGTTCTTGTGGATCATTAGACCTGACCTCGTTAAGGGCGAGAGTGCAATCCTGCCGCAGGAGTTCCTAGAGGAGACTAAGGAGAGGGGTCTACTAGCAAGCTGGTGCCCACAGGAGGAGATCTTATCCAACCCAGCGATCGGAGGATTCTTGACACAGCGGCTGGAACTCGACACTGGAGAGCATATGTGGAGGAGTTCCGATGCTAAGCTGGCCATTCTTCGCCGAGCAACAGACCAACTGCCGGTACATAAGCGTCAAGTGGGGCATCGGCCAGGAGATCGACAATGACGTGAAGAGAGAGGAGGTGGCTGAGTTGATAGGGGGGCTGATGGAGGGAGAGAAGGGAAAGGAGATGAAGAAGAGGGCCATGGAATGGAAGGAGAGTGCTGCGAGGGCAACCCAGCCTGGTGGGCCCTCTTTCGTGAATTTAGAGAACTTAGTCAAGGAGGTCCTGTTACCGAGGAACGTGGCTTAGCCGTCGTATCTTAACTTTGAGCGTACCTTGCGTGCAAAATTTGTCGTTGCTTAACTTGTTGCGACTGAAGCTGAAAAAGCTATTAAGAATGATAAAATAAAAAATAATTTTTTTTATAAACATGTTCTTAAAATGATCAATCATTTTAACGAGACTGAAATCAATAAAGCTAAAATTGATAAATAAACTTAGTTGATATGATCGTGGAGATACTATCTCTCACTTTTCTCTAATTCTGAACTAGCTAGTTACATTATGAATCATAAGTGTAAATTAACTGAGCTCCTGAATGAGCTACAAATTTATGAGATCCTTATAGGTGATAAGGGTGACAAAGTAAATATTGCTGAAGCCAATGCAGCTGAGGGAAAGCCTTCTTCTTCAAAGAAAAAGAAGAAGAATGCGAGAAAGCAAAAGAATAACAAGAAGAAAATCCAAAAGAAGAAGGGAAAGACTGCTAAGCCTAAACGTAAAGGAAAGTATTTCCACTATCACCAAGACGATCAATAAAAAAAACTGTAAAAAGTACCTTGATGAGCTAAAATAGAAAAATAAACAGGATAAATTAGATTTACTGGTATTGGAAATATGCTTAGTTAAGAATGATTTCTCAAGTTGGATTATCGATTCAGGAGCATCTAACCATGTTTGTATTTCTTTAAAGATGCTTAAGTTTGCCAGGGATCTTCAAGTGAGAGATTTCACGATGAGAGTAGGCAGTGAAAAAAAAGGTGTTAGCGACAGCAGTAGGGATAGCTACTGTCATTTGCTAATGATAAATATTTACCTTTAAACAATGTTTATTATATTCCAGATTTTAAACGGAATTTGATTTTGATTGCAAAGTTGCATGAATAATTTATTTATGTTTCTTTTAGTATTGACTCTATTTCAATTTATAAGAATGGAATGAATATTTATTCTGGGTATATTGAAAATGATCTATATTTTGTTAAATCAATTTTTAACAACTTACTTCAAACTGAAATGTTTAAAGTCACTGAATTAACCCCTAAACGAATAAAAGTTGCGAATAATAATATTAACACGAATTTATGGCATTTGAGGCTTAGTCACATTAACATAGATATAATAGAAAGACTAGTGAAGGATGATCCTTTTAAGAGAGCTAAGAGTTGGTACTCTATCAGTTTGTAAATCCTGCCTAGAAAAAAAAATGACTAAAAGACTTTTTTCAGCAAAAGGTAAAAGAGCAAAAGCATTTTAGAGATCATACATACGATGTATGTAGGCCTTTGAATATCAAAGCTAGAGGGAGCTATGAATACTTTGTTATATTTATTGATGATTATTCAAGATATGGATATGCATACCTGGTGCAAAGAAAATCCGAGATTTTTGAAAAGTTTAAAGAATTTCGTACTTAAGCAGAAAAATAACTCAGCAATCAATCAAAACTCTTCGATCTGATCAAGAAGGAGAGTACCTAGGTTATGAATTCAAGGATCATTTGATTGAGAATGAAATATTACCATAGCTCACAGCACCTGCAATACCACAGCAAAATGGTGTAGTTGAAAGAAAGAATTGCACCTTGCTTAATATGATGAGATTAATGTTGAGCTATTATTCTTTGCCTATCTCATTTTGGGGGATCGATATGCACTACAAACAGTTGTATATATTCTAAACTTAGTTTCATCTAAGTCAATCCCTAAGACTCCCTTGGTGTTATGGAACGGTCGCAAACATAGTTTGAGACACATTCGCATATGGGGGTGTCCAGCCCATGTGCTGAAGGGAAAGACTGAAAAACTAGAACCTCATTTGGAAGTATGTATATTTGTAGGGTACCCTAAGGAACGAGAGAAGGTCTTTTTATAGTGCTCAAGATAACAAAATATTTGTGTGGACAAATGTTACTTTTTTGAGTACAACTATATGACAGACTTCAAATCTAGAAGTAAAGTAGTTCTAAAAGAGTTGCTGGCTAATGAGATCAGCCCTACAATAACAAAAGTTATTGAATGATAAAGAGTTGAGACAACTACTCAAGATCAAGCACTACCGCCACCATGATGCAGTGGGAAAAATAAGATTATCCATCCGCTATTGTCAAGATGGAGAAGTACAAGTTGCAGTCATCGATGAAGTGATGATGATCCATTAACATATAAGATGGCAATG